>JAHBCN010017772.1:0-17801 GCA_019359885.1 Listronotus oregonensis
AAATAATCAGTTTACATATAAATTTCCTCAATTACTTTTACATTAAACTATGTCTGTTTCCTTATTTTGCGGAATTGTCGACTTATTATTAGCGATTCATTTTTAATTAATGATACATATTGGTGTGTAATACTGCGTTTCCGTATACCATGGTACACGCGTACAAGGTTTACCTAATCTGATTTTTTTTTATTTTGTCACTTATTGACATTGAACCTCACTTTGATCCCGAAGTATTATGATATTTTGAAAATTTGTCGTGTTATACACTTGACTGTTTATTTAATACTTTTCTTTTATAAAGCAGTAGCCTAGCTTTCCCATATAAGGCACATGGAAATTATAATGTAATGGCTGACTTCTACTGACCTGCTAATGTGATATACTGAGTTTAAAAGGAAAAATAAAGAATCTTTTCTGCGGTGTCAAACCCTTGTTTAAATTACACCATCTGACCATTATTGGCTTATTTTTATGGGATCCTTGCCTTGTGTGTTTTAGTCTAGGTTATGTACGCTATACGCTCCATTGTAAATTTTATTTTCATCCTATGGACCAATTTATGAATTAATGTTAATATCGAGTTATCATATTTTGCAATTCTCATTTTAAACCGTTTTTTTTTTTTGACATTTACTTACCGTTTGGTCAAGAGCTACCTGCAAATCAGCGCACAATAAATGTGTTCATTGTCTAACAGAAGCAGACTGTGTTTAATTGCCCTATAATACCTCAACCAAACCTATTTATTTAGCTTTTATTATTTTTTATCAATTACCCTTAAGGATTCTTGATATCGAGGACCTTCTAGTTTGGGTTTGCGGGTTTAAATTTTTTATATAGGTACAAACTAGTGGCGCCCTGGTCAAGATTTGACCCACTCCCACGCCGACTAGCAGTCGCGAGCATATGTTACGTTGGCCGCATTCTTAAGGGTATGTAATATTTTTAGGTGGTACTTTAAGAATTCATTTAAATTCTTTAATAGGGTATAAAACGTAACAACGTAGAAAGGCGAATTTATAACTATAGAATTTCACGGGCATGACGTGTCCTTGAAAATGTATTCGGAATAATGGTAAACAGATTTAGAGTGTTGGAAAATAAAATACAAGTTGACCTTGAAAACATTAAGCCGATTGTATTGGCGTGCTGTCCGCTGCATAACTTTTTACGTCGAGTAAACCCTACTCATACGTATAGCCCTTCAGACTGCTGCGACAAGGAAGATAATGAAACTGGAAAAATAACTGAGGGTTTTCAAACTAGGGAAGATAAGCATTTGCAGGTCAACAGGCGTGGAAATGTAAACCGATCTGCAGCTGGGACAAGAAGTCTATTTGTAAATTATTTTAATACTGTTGGTCAAGTTCCATGGCAAAATAATTTTGTGTATAAAAAGGTGAATAGAGTAATAAATAAAATGATTTTTATACTTACGTCATTATCATCATTGATCTTTGATGTTGAA
Source organism: Listronotus oregonensis (assembly GCA_019359885.1). Lineage (NCBI taxonomy): Eukaryota > Metazoa > Arthropoda > Insecta > Coleoptera > Curculionidae > Listronotus > Listronotus oregonensis. Next base: position 1,472 of record JAHBCN010017772.1, read on the forward strand.
TCTATAGGTTCTTCTTGATCCTTCAAGAAAAGAAGTTTGTTGTAGTACCATAGTTTGGGTTTATATATTTCGTCAGCAGACGCGCCTGACACTTTAGAGGCCATCACTTTCTTAAGCTCTTTTCTAAGCGAACTGCCTAAATTATTTATCTTCTTCGTAACGGTATCACGATTAGCTGTTGGGTCAACTGACTGTATTTTCGTTAGTAACAAATCCTAGCATTCATTACGTTTTCCCTTATTGTAATAATCCTCTGATTTTATATACCACACCGGCTCTTGTGACTTAAACAGCTCAATGAATTCCAGTAAAAATTGCTTGGACCACGACACCATTTTGTTCCGACTATGTTCCTACTATTCTAGAAGGATAAACCAAAACTTGCTGCGCCTCGCGTCGACTGAAGCGAACTGGTAATCGGCCTCTTTGGTTCCACAGACAGTCCGGTCAGGCGAAACTAATTGAATTTCTTCAGTCGCTCCGGCCACCGGATTGACGCATGCCTCAAGGCGAAATGAACATAAACGGTACGGATTCGCATCCGGTCAGGTGGAACTGGAGGCCAAACTGACCATGTATGGGGGCCTTTTGAGCCTGTTCCCACTTATCCGATCAGTCTTTTTGCCCTGAAACCGGACGCCGGACGTGGGTGTTCACATTATATCCGTTCAGTCTGTTTTGCCGGAAGGTCGGTGGTTCGACTCGTCGCCAGTTTACGTTTGTATTTCGTACGCGATGGACGGCAACGATGATGTTCTTATATTGTGGTGGTATTTAAGACGAATGAGACGAAAAAGAAGTAGACAGCATTGGGTGCATCCTACACTCCCATACAGGAACATTTAAAAGGATTTGGAAGAATTTCAATGGATTGGGAAGAATTTCAATGGACATAAAATTACAAGACACAAGATTTAGAGAGTGCATTTGTCGACAACAACGGCTGTCCATATGTTTAAGGTAGGTCCTTTTTTTTCTCTTCAAATATTTATATAGGTAATGCTCTTCCAGGGTGGCTAGTTGAATTGAAATATATTTTTAGGAGTTTAATAAAATGCAGATAAGCAATTATTGAATTTTTTTTATTGGAAACAGTCACATGAGAGCTTTTATTTTTGTCGTCTTGATTAAGTCATAGTCACTAAGTTCCTTCAAGATCATAATCTAATACACTCGATGCTGCACAAGATGGTTGAGAATGATACATGACTGAGAGGTTGGTGATAGTGAATGTACGAATGCTGCCGTTTGCTGAAGAGATTGTAATTCACTTGTCGCTGCAGGAGATGGTTAAGGTTCATACGATGACTGAGAGGTTGGTGATGGTGAATGTACGAACGCTGCCAGCTGCTGAAGAGGTTGTGTATGGTATCCACGATATTGATCTTGCCATTAGTTTGATAATCGTATCTTTGGAAACCAACTCTATTTCGGCCTTTGATTTTTTGTATAAGAGCTAAAACTCCTGCTTAAAACTCTAAAGTTTCATCCATTGTGAAAGCGACGGCGGGTAGTGAACCCTTGAAAAATAATAAATTTGTGTTTTCTTTTTCTTGTGCCATCCTAGAGTCCAGGAATCAAACACCTTTTCATCGACGTCTATTGTGCTCTTTGTGCTTTTGGGAATCGAAGGTTTACGAAACTCAGTTTCATTACTAGGACCACTTTGTACATTTCCTTCATCGCAGTTTTGAATTGACCCTTCGGTTGATCTCGGGTCATAAACCTTCTTTAAAAACATCATCTGATCATCGTGTACATAACGTCGAAACTTTTTGGCAGCAGATCCAGATTTTTTCATCTTTTTTATTTTTCATCAATTTTCGCCATGTGTCTTGAATGTTGTTTCATTTATCCGATACAGATTCTCCAGCAAAGAAATAATAATATTATAAAGTTTTGTTGTTTAATAAGTGTTTTAATCCATTTTATTTGTTTTCAGATATTTTGCTTCTGGGTGTTGTTTCAGGAACTTCACTACTCATATAATGTAGGAATATCGACTATTAGTAAAATAATAAAAGAAACCAGCGTCATTATTTGGAAGAGATTATACAGAGATTTCATGAAGTTGCCTGATACAGAGAGAAAGGGGGACGCCATTGCAAATGGATTTTAAACAAAAGCTAACTTTCCTCATTGTCTTGAAACTGTAGACCGAAAGCACATTAGAATTATAAAACCATGCCATAGTGGTTCTATGTTCTTTAATTATAAAGATTATTTCTCATTTGTACTACTTGCTGTGGTCGATTCAGAATACCGATTCATCTACATAATTGTTGGTTCATATGGGAAAGAGTGTGATTCTACCATATTAAAGAACGGTACCTTTTGGCAAAAGTTTAATGATGGTTCATTAAATATACCAAACCCCAAGCCTGTACATGAAACCACACATGAAGAAATGCCGTATGTACTCATTGGAGACGAAGGCTTTAGCTTAACACCGAATCTCTTAAGACCATATGGGGGTACAAATTTAGATCATGAAAAAAAAAAAACTTCAACTATCGCTTGTGCCGAGCTAGAAGATATATTGAGTGTGCCTTTGGTATTCTAGCCAATAAATGGAGAATCCTGCATCGGCCGATAGATCTTCAAATAGAAACGGCGATTAACGTCATAAAAGCTTGTACGGTTTTACATCACTTTGTCCGAGATAAAGACGGTATTAATTTACAACAAAACTCAATAAGTATGGAAACAAGTGAAGAAACGGGCCCGTTCCCACATCGTCCACATCCTCGACCGTGTAGAGGTGGTCCTACTGCAAATATAATTCGAAGATCATTTGCTGAATACTTCTCGTCTAATTTTCGTTCAATACCTTGGCAGGAAGCAGCTATATGAAACTACCTACATAGTATTGAATAAAAAATTGACTTACCAAATTTTTTTTTTTTCTTTTGCGTCCAGTTTCTCAAACTTAGGATTTAATATTATGAAAATTTCCCGCCACGCTTCTAATCGTCGATTTGTTAATTTGTACTCGTCCAACGTTTAATCCCACAATACGGGTTTATTTTCGACTAGCGATGTTAACGCGCAAGCGTCCCGTGTGAACGATACAAAGCCGTTCATGAATTTAAAAGATGACTAATTGAGATGGAAACGTAGAAAAACACTTTTATGTTATATTTACAAACGTATATTTACAAATGTTGTCTCTACGAACTTAACACATTATTATTATTATTATTACCGAATCACTACGGTTTAGGTACAAAACCACTTATAAATACTTATAAATTTGTATAAAACAAGGAGAACGAGCGTTCTTTTTTACGCCATTATCTTTTTTAAATACTACCTATAGAGTTTTCCACTTCTATCAGCTTTTTGTTCGCTGTTGCCAAGGTGTTGGATTTGTATCCAACATGCTCCGGGGCCCTTTAAAATCTTTGAGTCTTTAAAATTTGACACTAACACTAAGTCTAAACCTAATAATTTACATATTTACAAGTTGGCAAAAACATTCAAATCTAAATTTAAGTATTGTCAATTGGAAAATAATATGAAAACATTATTAAGTTACGAATTCATAAAAAGTATGACTACAAAAGTCAAATAGAAATTATTCTAAAAATAGTTCAAAATGACAAGCCTTTTATTTTTATAAATAAATTATGAAATTCAAATGAATGAAATTAAAGAATAGTAACATTCGATACGAAATCTAATGTCAATTTAACTGTAAAGTTTACTTTTTAATTTGACTACAAAGGTCTATTTTTAGGTCGACTATGAAAGTCTAATTTTTGTTAGACTACGAAAGTCCACTTTTGTTAGACTGCGAAAGTCCAAATTTTTTTGACTAAGATAGTCTAAATAGCTAACTAAAGCCTTATGTAGACTACGAGAGCCCCCTTTTTTGAATAAATAACACCTTATTTAAATTTCTTATCATGCTTAATTACAGTACGTATTTACATTTATTTTTTATGTTATATACAAGTATTTAAATCGGCAATATTGCGATTTTGTCACTGATCTTAGGTAAGTACTACTTTGAGCCTTTACTTCTACTACTCTTACCTTACCATCCTCTCCAGGAATAACTTTTATAATACAAGCCATTGGCCACTTTAGAGATGGCACATTGTCTTCTTTTCAACAAAACTAACATACCTTCCTTGATATTAGGTACTTCAAAACGCCATTTTGGTCTATTCTGTAACTGAACTAAATAATCTATGTGCCACTTTTGCCAAAAATGTTGCATTCGAGTACATATATTCAAAATTTAATTCGGTTTTCAGGAATATTTGTAAAATCGGTTTCAGGGGGAAAATTGTCAAAGGAACTCCAATTAAAAAATGGCCTGGGGTTAAATAGGATGAATCTGAAGGATCGTTTGAAATCGGTGTAATTGGTCTTGAGTTTAAAATTCCCTCAATTTGAATATTACTTGGTTTCTAAATTCCTCGTTAATTGTGAGTTACCAACTACTCTCTTTAAATGATATTTTGCGCTCTTGACGCCTGCTTCCCACAGTCCACCAAATACTGGTGAATAACTGGGTATAAACTTAAACTCAATTTTTTGTTCAAGACTGTAATTGAATACTCGCCGAACAACGTTGCAAGTGACAATATACAAAATGTTCAGGAAACGGAAAAAAAATGTTATTTTAATTATTTTTCCTCGAAATTTATGGTATTTAATGTTAAACTGTTTATTACCATCAATGATGATGTTAGATGTAAGTGAATTTTGATTAATTTTTCATTAACATGAAAAAATTGACATTTGTTACTAAAAACTTGCATGTACAACGTTGCAAGTGACGGTGCTTGCAACGTTGTTCTTCAGACACAACACGAATACAGCCGACAAGGTAACAGAATACAAAGGGGCTGTTCAAATAATGCACTGTATTTTAGTTTTGAAATAAAACCTTTATTTACAATGAAATCTTGTATAAGTTTCAGACCTAATTTTTTATTAAAGTTCAGTTTAAATTATATAAAAAAGGTGAACAGTTTAAACATTGTTCATTGGCTGTATTTCCCAATGTTCTCATAAAATGCAACATATTCTTGAGGCATATTTTGCACATATCCGTCAAGCCCTTTTTTTTGGGCCCTGTTTAATTGGTATTGTATGGTCGTAAAAAGGGTTGGAAAAAATTAAGAACTCACTGGTGGACGTCTTTTGTTCCCTGGCCCCTTTACCTTCTTTGCTAGTGAGTGTGTTGCCCGAGTCTGTAGAACGTTGTGTGATGTTCTCCCTCTCAATGTCGTAGGATCACCCCTTAGTTAACTGGTACCATACATGAGTGGTGATACTAAATTTTGCTGTTTCGAGTGAATTCAGTAAAATATCAGTATTTTTAAAGTCTTCTAAGGCCATGACACAAACAGTAAATGGATTGGGTGGTGCCTTGGCATTAGCGATTATTTCTACCCATTAGTGAGGATATAGACGTTTTTGCCTCTTTTCGCTCGTTCAATAATAGCGAAGTCCCTATCACATGGTAGGAAACTGTGTCCAGTCGTCATAAACTTTTGTTCGACATTAGTGAAGTACTCATTCAAAAGTAGGTGCTGCATAACAGCGATCATCCGCCAGTTGTTATTCTGGCCGACCTCTGTCAGACCAGAGCGTGAGAGTTCTCACTTGACCTTGTTCCAACTTTCCAAAGTTAAGCTGAACATATTTTAGTATACACGATACTATTTCCGCGGCACCACGCTTACCAGTAGTCTCATTCCAGAAAAACATATATGCCAGGTTTTCCCTGGTCATGTATAGCTAAATTATAGCACGAGAGCTGCCTCTGATAAAAAACGTTACTGTGCTGAAGATTCGGGCAAAACAATACCTGCTGCAGGTCAATACAAAGAACAACATGTTCAGAATTTAACTTCGCATCTTCCTTATCTTTAGCTAAGGCTTTATAGGCAGAGTCAGCCCGCATGTGATGGATTTTGCTCTCATTTTCAATTTGTTTTTTGTATGTTCGTTGTCAGCTCCAGTGAGTTGAATATAAAGTCGGTCACAATAGCTGCATGTGTCTGACCTGGGCAGTCCAAACCTAAGATTAAACTCACTGTTGAAAACATCACGGTAAGTGTGAAGTTTTACAGTACACTCGGGGTGTTTAATGCGGAACATCTCCCACATTTTGCTGATGCTTAGTTCAGGACTCAAACATTCTTTTTTGCTCACATTTCTGGAATAGTGGTTTTCCTGACGAGGAAAAGAAGCAATATGATTTTTAATCAGTTCTCTTGTTTCAACTGGGGTCTTTGTTTGATTACCATGTAAGCCTCTGCTATCGTTCAAGGACTTGTTGAACTTTATTTTATCCACAACAATCTGCACTCGGCGTCGAGTAATCTTCAATGAGTTGCAAAATGTTTTCTGACAAATGCGAAGAACAGCATCTGACTTTGAAAAATAATATTCTACTGTACAATGTCTAGTAGATATGTCCTCACTTACCCGACGGCGATTTATGTCAACTACCTTGATGCAGGAAGCAAGAAACGCTGTCTGTCCGTTGTAGTCCATATTATGGAAGTCCCTGAATAGCTTCAGTACTTCTTCCTGAGTAGTAAGTCCACATTTAAATGCACAGTTGCATACACGACCCTGCAAACCAACAAAGTTTAATAGTATCTATTCACGGATTGTATAAAGTTTAGACATAACTTAGTACTATTATCAAGTAAATATTAAGCCATCAACATAACAAAATAATAATGCACGTCGGTTGCAACGTTATTGTTCTTACCTCTTCTGGTGGAAGCTTCCCTGGAATATGCCGTTTTCTTTTTGATACATATGGATTTCCTGAATCTCTGGCCTGTTTCCGACATTTATCTTTCCAACTAGACACTTTAACTTTTCTTTTTCTACCACTATTGATCCGTTTTTCATCACCAGGAGTAAGCTTAACACCCGGCGTGGATGACATCTTGTCGCTTGCTACGTTGTTCTGGCCGCGCTAGCCAGTTTCCCGCTCATTCAGCCGGCTGCCAGTGCTACCAATCTCAACATTTTTAAAGAGTAAATACCCTACACTATAGAGAATGTCGTTTGCAACATTGTTCTGTTAAAATCTCAGTTTTACCAAAAATGTCGCTTGCAACGTTGTTCGGCGGAGCTATTCAATTAATAATTTTGTTATTATTTTTTGTCAAATCAAGTTTAAAAAATTCATCTAATTTATTTATAGCACCTATAAAGGTTGCACCGTTGTCACAAAATATTTGGCTAGGAATGCCCCTTCTAGAAATGAACCTCTTTAATGCGGCTAAAAAGGTGTCAGTGGTCAAATCAGATAATAATTCCAAGTGAATTGAATTAACGGCAAAACACACAAATAAGGCTATATAGGATTAGTAATAATAGATTTTTTAATTCGGGATGCTTAATATAAAAAGGACCACAGAAGTCTATTCCAACTATCTGAAAGGGCCTTGCTCTGGTGACTCTTCCTTCCGGAAGGGAACCCATAAGCTGCTGAGAACATTCAGCTTTTGCTTTGAAGCAAGTAACACATTTGTGTTTATTTTTTTTTACTTCTCTATTACCGTTTAAAATCCAGTACTGTAAATTGAGAGAACTAAGGACTTGTTTTTGCCATGCGTGTAATAATTTTATATGTTCTTTAAGAATGATTAAGTCAGTAATATGATTATTTTTGGGCAAAATTATGGGATGTTTTTGGTTATAATCGATTGTTGCATTGTGCAGTCTTCCCCCTACGCGAAGGATACCATCATTATCTAAGAATGGGAACAATAAGCTTAAATTTGATTTGTTTGGTAGTTTATTTTTTAAAAATATAATTTCTTTGCAAAATAAGTGATTTTGTTCACATTTAATAAAAACCCCAAGAGCATGGTCTAATTCGTTTTTTTTTAAAATTTTCCCATATATTTTACTAACATTTCTTGTATTATATACAAATCTGAAAATCTATGCTACAACCTTTGTAACTTAGATATACAAGAAAATTTTGAAAAAAAGGGTTAAAAGTTAAAACTTTGTTTTCTTCTGGTAAAGGATTTGGAAAAGATATACTTATATTATTATGCGAAAAATGTTTATCAGACAATACTTCAGGACCTTTAAACCATAGTTGGGTTTTTTGCAAATTTGTTGTGGTTGAACACCTTTGGATAAGTAATCAGCAGGGTTGTCTTTTGTATTAATATATTGCCACTGAAAGAAGTTGCTTAAACTTTGAATCTTTTTTACCCGATTGGCTACATAAGGATTTAATTTGATGGGATCAGATTTTATCCAGGCTAAAGTAATAGTGGAATCTGAATATAAAATTACTTTGTTTATTCTTGACTTAAGTATATTGTGAACATTAACAGCTAAATTACACAAAAGCAGAGCGCCATTTAATTCAAGTCCAGGTATGGTTGTGGTTTTATTTAAAGGAACCAATCTTGACTTGGAACCAATAACGCTTACACAGACTTTATCTTGAAAAATTGATCGAATATATAAAACGGCTCCATAAGCTACCGTTGAAGCGTCACAGTAACCTATCAATTCAATACTTTCACTGTTTACAATATTCAGTGATCGAGGTATATTTATCGGTTGCATATCTGACAGATTCTTAATAAACTGTTTCCAAATTTCTAACAACAATCAGGCAAAATTTCATCCCAATTTAGCTTTAAGTTCCATATTTGTTGCATGAACAATTTAGCAGTGACTATGATAGGCCAAACCAATCCTAAGGATCGTAAAACTTTGATATACAACTTAAAATTTGCCTTTTAGTTACATTATTATTATTTTTATGTTAGGTGAAACAATTTTGAAAGAATCTGTATTAGGAATATACGATAAACCAAGAGTTTTTACTATTGAATCTGATTTATTCATATCAATTTCTGAAAGATGACATTTTTCAGTTGGTAAATCTTTTAAAATAGTAGCGTTGTTAGAGCACCATTTATGCAGTTCAAAAGAACCCAACTTAAGAAGTTCGATCAATTAATTTTTTAATTTAATGGCTTCGTCAATAGTGTCTGCTCCTGCTAAAATATCGTCAACATAAGTATTATTGAGAAGATCGCTAGAAGCTAAAGGAAAACTTTGTCCTTCATTGTTTGCTAAATGTACCAGACACCGAGTAGCTAGAAATGAGGAACTTTTTAATCCATATGTGACTGTTTTTAATTGTAGACATTTTATTGGCAAATTTGAATTTTCCCTCCATAAAATGTTTTGCAAAGAACGATGTTTTGGATTTATTAAAATCATTCGATACATTTGTTTAATATCTGATAAAATAACAAAAGTAAAGGTTCTAAAAGCATTAGAATGTCGAATAATGAATTTTGAACCACGGCCCCGTTTTTATAAAAAAATCATTTATGGATTTTCTGTTTTTTGACTTCATACTTCCATCAAAAACTACTCTAAAAGAAGTTCTCCTTTGTCTTCTCTAATAACAGGGTGATGCCCCATAAAATATACCTTGCCACTGTTTAGATCATACTGCTTAAGGTTAACAATTTTAGCATGATTCAAAGAAAGATATTCATTGATAAATTTTGTACTGCTCAAAAAGATCAGGGTTTGATTTAAAACGTTTTTCCCAATTTTCAAATCTCTTATATGCAATGGAAAAAGAGTCTCCTAAGTCTAAATCTTTTTGGGATAGTTTTAGGTAAATCAACTTGAAATTTATTATTTATTTTAACTAATGAATTATTAAAAATTGTTTCGCCATTTCCCAAAATTTAGAAATAAGATTTTCCATATTTTCACTTACAACGTGGCATGATACTAAAGTGTTGGAAGAATAATTTACAGGAATTGTACCACTAACAACATATCCAAAAAGGGTATTTTGCAATATAAGACCGTTTTCTAATTTTAAATTTTCCTTTAATATAATTTGAAAGAAAACATCTGCTGAAAGGAGTAAGTCGATATTGGCTGGTTTATTAAAATCACTGTCAGATAACTGACAAGAGTTTGGTATTTTGGTGTAATCAAATTCAAATTGAGGTAAGCTACTAATTTTTTCTACAATGGAACATTTAGGCCGGCCGCACATTGGGACGCAGGTGACACAGGCGACGCAGGATAGGGCAGAATACACAGTTCAGGAAAAATACGTGTCACGCAGTATGAGCGCATATTTGAAAGCAGTCCTTGGCAGATCTTGTTATAAAATATTGGCGGGCGATTGCGAATAGCAAATAATACTATTTGGACCTAGAAAAAGGTTTTTTATCATGGCGATGTTTTTGGACAGTTCCGAATCAGAGTCGGACGCAGAATTTGAAGAAACAGTTCTATTGTACAACATGTCAAAAGAAATAAATCATTTTGGAAAAGCAACTATATGAAAAGAAGAAATACTCACGGAGAATTTGCACTGTCATCCGAATTTTCGGAGCCTGTTTTTTCAAATTATTTCCGGTTAAACAGAGGGCAATTTGATGAAGTACATAACATGATAGAACACTGTATTTATTCAGATGGTTGTAACGCCCAAAAACCAATAGGAACTAAAGAAAAACTAGCTATTTGCTTAAGGTAACATTTTTTATTCATTTTAACGTTTCGATAAGAAAATTAAAAAAGTTTACTTGAATAATCAACATTCTATTCTGAAAAATTTTCATAAAAATTTCGAGCCTCACTGGTATTATTAGCGGGTTGAAGAGGTATTGTTGCAACAGGCAAATAAGAGGTGTGGGCTCGGTGTGGCTAGTGTAGCGGGTGAATGGCTGCTAGATTGTAAGTCATAGGTATTTGAGGTTGAAGAAAGAGGTGTTGAAAGGGTCAAATAGGAGGTGGTCGTAAGAGAAGGTGCCGAGTTATTATAATTCTGATGTTCAATTTGCTGGATACTGCAGAACTTGGGCTTGGTGATGGAAGAGGTGTTGACGTTGACGAATAAGAGGAATAGGTCGGTGGAGTATGCGTGTTAAAATATGTATGTGGAATATGTCTTTGTTCAGTATGATAATAGTTTTGTTGACTCGTATTCTGAAGTCCTAGATATACAGCTTCTACTTGTGACACAGCTTGAAACACATTATTTCTTGCAAGATGCTGAAATTTGGGAGGCATTTTTTTGTGATTTGATACATTGACATGTAAAAGTGATAAAGATCATTATCCAAAGAATTTTGTGCTGTTCTTTCAATTTGTCTTTCCTCTGCTCTTTTTTGTCGTTGAATCATTGACTGCTTTATTGTTTCCTGTATATCGTCGGTTTTATTTTTTATTCTTAGACACAGATGTGGATCTGATTGATCGGTCTTCAGTTACAGATTCCTTTCGTTTGAGAAATCCTCTTTCCTTATTTTTCTGGATACCAGTACCAGACGTAGACTGCTCATTAACCATGTCATTTTCAATTTCCTGGTAATACTGTTGATTGTCCCTGATCACCTCTTCACCTTCAAAAGTTTGAGTATCTGGATCAAGTATGGAGTCCCTTTCTTGTTGTGTATCTTCATCTTCACTATCTCCTTCTAAGTTACCTTCACGTGGTCTGTTTGACATATATGGAACCAAAAATTGCATTTGCTTTTGGTATTTTCATTGTTTTATGACGGCCGCAGGAGCTCCGCTTTTTGAAACTTCTTCTGTCTTCGCAGTGCATCGCGGTGGCAATTACGTAGCTTCAGCCATAGTATTTTTGCCTCATTTCCTGTAAAAAAGTTTAATTATTGACTGGATATTAGGCATCCTCAGCTAGTAGAAACGGCCTGCGTTTTACGAAAAAAAGTTGTCAACAAATTTAACTAGATTTTGGGTATGGGTTATAATATATTCAATAAGAAATTAACATAAACTTGAACATAAAAAAGTTGAATAGTAGTTACATCATTTTTTTTGCAGGCATTTGGCCTCTGGAGATAGCTACAGAAGCATAGCGTACAGCTATAGAATGGGGGATCGAACAGTTGCTAAAATTGTAAATGAGGTATCTGCTGCAATATGGACCAATATGCAACCAGTGTATATGCCAAAACCAACTATTGATATGTGGCAAGCTATTTCATTGGATTTTGAGAAGAAATGGCATTTTCCTCATTGCGTCGGAGCTATCGACGGAAAACATATAGTGATTAAAAAACCACCAAAACTGGCTCCTCATACTACAATTACAAACAAAATTGCTCCATTGTTTTGATGGCTACCGTTGATGCGAATTATAAATTTACTACCATTGATGTGGGGTCGATGGGGAGATTCAGCGATGGTAACATTTTCTCAAACAGCCCACTTGGGAAGAAACTGATGAGACAAACTTTGGCTCTTCCACCACCGACTTTATTTGGTACAGCTGAAGTGCCTTTACCATACGTTTTTGTGGGTGATGAAGCCTTTCCGCTAGCAGAAAATATGATGCGACCATATCCGAGGCGAAGTGTTACTGGGAATCATGAAAATAAAATTTTTAACTATAGGCTGTCACGAGCCCGTCAATGTATTGAATGTGCCTTCGGAATTCTCGCTTCTCGATTTCGTGTGTTCAGAAGACCTTTTGAAATTAAAGTTGAAAGCGTTGTGAATGTTACAAAAGCAGCTTGCGTCCTGCACAATTATTTGCGAGGGGGGCAAAGAAGCCTGTAGCAACTTAGACGGAACTGATGCTGAAATGCCTACAAATCAGCTACTTTCATTACGAAATAGTAATACCCGAAGTACATCAAACGCTTTTCTAATAAGACAAAAATTTACGAAATATTTTAATACAGAAGGACAAATACCTTGGCAAAAAGCAAGTGTTTTACAAGGAAAATTTTAATATTAATAATCTGACTTAGCAATATATTGTTTTAATATCGTAAGCTTATCATTTTATAGTCAAACTTTGTCGGCCACTGTCTAACTTTAATTAATATAACATAATATTTGTCTAGCTTACCGCTTTTTAAATTAAGTTCTTTTCCTATATCGTTCCATAATTCATCCTTTAATTTTCCTTTTAAATAATTGGGATCGTTGGTATCATACAGAATTGTATGCCTCCTCAATTAATTGTTCATCCATTTCGAAAACAACCACAAAAAGTACCGCTAACCAAAAACTACAACGCACGTGGTACAGTAAACTGTGTCGGAAGACTGCGTCAGACAGGTTTATTTAAACACAGTTCTGTGCTACCCTGCTCTGCGTTCCAATATGCGCGGGTCTATTTAAATTGTACTGAATACAGAAACCTGCACTGCCTTGCCCTGCGTCGCCTGTGTCACCTGCGTCCCAATGTGCGGCCGGCCTTTACTGTAGTTTTAAAGTCATAATGACAAGATTCAATATCAACGTAAACAGAATTCATAATTTTAGTTGTGGTTTCTGATACACCTATTATATTAAAATTATTTTTAAAAGTTGTTAGTTTTAATTTCTTTGCAAGATTACTGGAAATTAATGATATTTGCGAACCACTGTCTAGTAAGCATCGAGTGACCAAAAATGAACCGTCTTTGTTTATTATTTTAACTTTAACGGTAGGTAAAAGGACATTTTCTGTAGTTTTATGAAAGGCATTAAAAGTATTAGTTGTTTTTACCTGATTTACCTGCTTATTAGCTGGAATCCTCTCTAAATGCAACAACGTGTTGTGTTCCTTGGCACAAGTTTGGCACTTTATTTGTGTTTTGCATTTTCCAATGTGATTATTAAGGCAAATTCTACAACATTTATGCTTATCAATAAAAGATATTCTTTCATTTACCTGCAAAACCTTAAATTTTTTACAACTATACACTTTGTGACCAAGCGTATTACAAAATAAGCATTTTATTTCCTTTTCTAAAAAATGTGTATATTGAGATTTATCAGACACTCTTTTATCAGACTGACCAACAGCTTCTAAAGCCATAGCTCTATTTTCCAAATACTCCAAAAAGTCACTCAAAGTTGGGAGTTTTGAAGTATCCCTATCAATTTGGTATGCTCGATTAGTATAAGGATCTAATTTTTTTGTTAAAATACAAATTAAAATCATGTCCCATTTATCAATGGGTTGCTTTAGATTTTTTAATGCCCCTATCTGTTGCTTGACCTTGCTTATAAATTCTCTTAAAGCAACTGGAGTGCCTTTGGAAATATTGGCAATGTCCAGAATTGAATTTACATGTGAATTTATGAGCATAGTCTCATTATTATATCTATTATTAAGTATATTTAAAGCCTCTAAATAAGAAGAATTTACAATCGGTAGGGTATTAATAAGATTAAGAGCTTCACCTTTTAGATAACTTCGCAAATAAAACAGTTTTTCGACATCACTTAAGGAAGGGTTTTTGTCTATAACAGCACTAAATATTTCTACAAAGGGCTTAAAGTTATTTAAATTGTAACCGTCAAAAATTGGTATATCAATATGTGGAAGCTTAGTTGTAGGAACTACACTTGAAGGTGAAATATTAGATGTAGAAAGTATTGCATTTATTTTTGATAAAATATCAAAGTATTTACTCTCAAATTCATCAGAACGATCCATCGCTTGTGGATCTAGATACAAAATTTGTAATTGTGTATCTTGAAATTTTTCAAAATATCTTTCTCGATTCAAATTGTTTTATTAAAATTTCTGACATTTCCTCCCGTTCATGTTCGGAAATATATCTAGATATTCTTGATATACCTGCTTTTAACTGGTCTATAACCAAATTAAGTTTTGTTATTTCTTTTTTAGACATTTTTATGCTTATAAAGCAACAATTAAAAATAATAGTGATCAATACAACATGTCAATACACAATAAATAGAGAAATAATATCATATTTTGGTCTTTCCCTGTAAAAATTGCAATTTTGACACTTTATTTATTATAAAACATATTTATTCTTTTTTATAACAATAATATTTACTGTTTTTTAATAAACACTAGAAGAAAAAACACATTTCTTTTAAGAATTTTAGTCTGCTGCCATCTGTATTTGAAGTTCTGTACTCACCACCCAATGTTGCCAATCTAACTTACGCAATTTTTTGTACATTTTTGCTTTAATACTTATGGATGATCTGCAGTTGGCAACACTAATGACGCCATTCGTTGAAATATCTTTTTGTTATTTTTCTTAATATTTTCCAATTTCCATTCTCAATCACTACGATGACCATTTGTTCGTAAGTATCCGTAGCTCGAAGGACCATTATGAACGATACAAAGCCGTTCATGAATTTAAAAGATGATTAATTGAGATGGAAACGTAGAAAAACACTTTTATGTTATATTTACAAACGTATATTTACAAATTTTGTCTCTACGAACTTAACACATTATTATATTACCGAATCACTACGGTTTAGGTACAAAACCACTTATAAATACTTATAAATTTGTATAAAACAAGGAGAACGAGCGTTCTTTGACGCCATTATGTTTTTAACTACTACCTACAGAGTTCAGCTTTTTGTTCGCTGTTGCCAAGGTGTTGGATTTGTATCCAACACCGTGCTCGAGCACTGACGCCGAATGAGACTAGCGACGCGAGGAAGGGCGGGGCGGAGGGGGTCTTGTCTTCAGTCTTAACGCAACGTTCGTTCACACTCATCCGATCCGGGCGTTTTGACTGGTCGTCACAGTGGCAAAACGTTCGTCAAATAACTCGGATCAGTCATAATGTGAACAGCTCCATACAAATTGTACTACCACTGGCACATCCGTCTATTTAGACTGACCGGGAAAAAAGACTGATCGGATAAGTGGAAACGGGCTCTTAGGCCTCTTTCGCACGGTTAGGATATTTATCCGTCCGTCTGATCGCCCGGTCGGGCAGCGCCCTGGAGCGCTCCTTACACGCACGGGAGTTTGCGAAACTCCGCACCATTTGATGCTAGGTAATTCAGTTTGACGTTGATTCATGGACAGTGGACGCAAAAATATTATAATCGCTTTGTTAATACATCGGCGAAAAAAACAACGTAATAGACAAGTTTAGGTTCACCCGTTGCTAGAAAGCAGATACCTAGAAGGAGCCTTCTTTGTGCTTTTTTAACAACTGAAAGAAAACGAAACTAAGTTTTTTAATTATTTTCGTATGAGCGTTTTTTCTTTTTATGAGTTGTTGCAACGTGTGCAGCCAGAAACAAATATAAGGAACTGCATCCAACCTGAACAAATGTTGGCTGTTACATTAAGCTAAGTTTTTATAAAATAATTTAAAAACAAAGTATACATTATAGGTTAATATTCTATTTTAATGCAAGAATATATTTATTATTATAATACTTCAAAAAAAAATAAAAGTCAATATCTGAATTCTGGAAAGGGGGTGACAAATTGTTATAATTACTGTAGATTGTGTGTCTTTGAATCAGGAGACAGGGAAGGGGAAGATATGATGTTGGTAGAATTGTTACTCGT
>JAHBCN010017773.1:0-17891 GCA_019359885.1 Listronotus oregonensis
GTTTTCGATTGTGTTCGGGAAAGGGCCCCCCGAAAACGACTCAAGGGAAGTCTGGTTCATGCATTTTTGAAAAATCCTTTTGGGGGCCGGAAAAGTTTTTTCCAATTGCATCTTCTCGTTCCATTATAGGAACGACTGAAACTGGAAAAATCCCCCCGGAAAATCGTTACTGGGAGGTTTTCGGAACTGCCGAACTCTATTCTGGCATTAAATTCCCAGGTGTGCTCGGGGTGGTCTTGGGGTGTCCGGGGGTAATTGGGGGGAAATTGCAGCGCCCCTTAAAAAACCCCAAACTCGAAGGGGTTTTTGGGACGCCAAATTTTTTATAGAAAGACCCCCCCGGGGGGCGGGGGGGTTCCCCCGGGGGGGGGGTTTGGGGGGGGGGGGTTGCAGCGTCCATAAAAAATAAATAAAATAAAAAAAAACTTAAATAAATAAAACATAATAAATCAATAATATTTCTGCTTTCAAGGAAAACAGAAAAGTCTTTTATAAACAATTATTTTCAACAAGATACTATAAATGATTTTTTTTGGGTTTTTTAAAGGGGTTTTTAAATTTTTTTTTAATTAATTTTCTGCTATAAATATTGTCATGTTTTGTTTTTATGGAAATATATTTTGATTTTGTAAAAAAAAAAAAAAAATATGTTTTGATTTTGTAAAAAAAAAAAAACCTTAAAATTATATAATTGTTGGTTAATTTGGACATTTTAAAAAATTACCCCCCCACACCACCCCAGAGCCATCCCTAACACCCCCCCGGGAATTCTAAACCAGAATCGAGTTCCCCCCGGCCCCCCTTGGGCTTTTACAGGCCACCCCCCCAAAAGGCACCCCCCGGCCCCCCCCCCCTAATTTTGCCAAATCGATTGGCAGTTCCGAAAACCCCCGAGTAACGATTTCCGAGCGATTTTTCCGAGTTTGCAGTCGTTCCTATAATGGTGCAAGAAATGATGTAATTGGAAAATGCTTTTTCCCGGGCCCCAAAAACATTTTTCAAAAAATGTACTTTCTAGAGTCGTTTTCTGGACCTTCCTAAACACAATGCAGAAAACCGCATCTCGATATCTGCTGGCTCAAACTATTTCCGCTATTCGGGCGATTTTGATTTAAATGCGCTGGACTAAAATGCGCAAACAGTATGTTAAACAAAAAAGAAATAAAAAGAAACCAGATGTACTCAGAAAGGTAGGTATAAGGATTTTTTAAAACCCTTATTTAGGAAAAAGCAGTGGCGTATTACTTTTATTTTTTAAATAATGCAGTGCAAATCCCGTGCCAAAGCCATTCGCAAGAATAAAAAATTATATTGTACAGTAAAAAATATCTTTTGATGCACAGAAGATGCGTACTACGTTTACAGAAATATCTTTGGATTATACCAAAAATTTATCATAAGAAAAAACAATTTAGTAAAACTTTGGCACCCAGTACAAAGCTAAGACCTGTAAGACAGATGTTTTATAAACTTTTTTATATGGACTCAAGAACAACCTCCTTAAATATTAGTATGTTATTAAAATACCACCCTGTGTTATTGCAAAGGTATTATTATGGAGAACTAGTTCTGTGTATTTTTTCAAAAATACAGCGTGTAAAAAAGTTTGGGAATAAATTTAACAGGAAAATCTTTAGTAAATATATATTTTTTATGTAAAATTTTGTTGTACGAGTATTGGTTTTTTAGTTACAGCGTAAAAAAAATACGTTGTGTATGGTTATTATAGTAGAATTAAAAAAAATAGAACGTAGTACACCACTGTACTTTTTTTTCATTATTTCCTCAAATTTAATGTTCTGCTTAAAACAAAATTTGCCTCTAGGTTTTTATTTGTATTTCTCATGATTTTCCTGTAATTAAGCCTTTTGTAAATACCAATTTATTCACTTCGTACACCTGAAAATGAAGAAGCATTAACGAAAATATGAAAAACGCGAGAATTATTAAGTATGTTTTGAATTATTTTTAAAAACTTGTTGCATGGTCATTTGAAAAGACCAAGTTAACAAAATTAAATGTACTATGTACTTTCAAACTTAAAGTTATTACAAATTAATAAAAATTAACCTAACATAAAAATATTACAAATGATGCTTTTAATGTTGTTCCTTAGCTGCAGCACATTTTGCAATGCATTTCATTATAGATTTTCTTATTCGTGCAAAAATACCAGGCATCTTCTGAATTCACAGTTTTTAAGTGCCCCCATAAATATTTATCTAAAGGATTATGGTCTAAGAGTCTTTTTAAAATCCTCATGTGACAATTTTTTTAAAATGAGTGAAGACATACCAAATAATGTTTGTGTTTTTTACATTTTTTTTATGTTTCTACGTTTTCTTATGTACGCAATAGGTAAAAAGGCCTATTTAATAAAAGTGACGGAGATTCAAAAAACATTCAAGAGGGCCCCGTTTGTTGAAACTATAACAAAATTTTAAAAAATGATGAAACATATCTTTTACCAGTGGTGTACCACTTTAAATAAACTACTTATTATCCGTACGCACGCCACTGAATAAATTACAGTCTTTTTTTTACTGTTACTAAGGCACCATCAAATTAACTAACTAAATCTTCTTTCTATAATCTTTTAGCGTTCAAAAGTTATTACACTAAAACGGTTGTTTTTTAATTTTTTTAACTCCCTGTAACTTACAAACCAAACTTGTAGAGCAAGATCTCATATGTTTTTTTTTAATTTTTTTTTAACCAAGGAATCTGCTATTTAATTTATTCTGAACCTTTATCTTACACCCTGTTTTTTATTTATACCTCAAGTTCAAAATTTCTGTCAATGCCGCATCGCTCGTCTTTAGAGTGCCCCGGGTTGTGCGACGTCAGGGGAATCAATTCCAGTGGCGTGTGCATTTCAGAAAATAAATGATAAAATTTCGTCAAATCATGAAAATATTTTTTACAGCAAAAGTTATTATCTCACATTTTCATTAACCCTTTAAATTAGTAACAAGCCTATATTATTTTGGTTATTATTCGGATTAATGAAAATTGTAACTTTTTAGCTAAATCTTTCACACCTTCTATTTTGAGGTCATAGAACACAAATTTGAGTTTTTTGGCGATTTCTTATAGTTTTTCCAAAAAAAATACATTTTTACTTTCATTTTACCTTCTCCGATTTTATTTTGCTACATGAAAAATAATAAAACTCAGTTTAAATAAATTAAAAAAGACGTAAAAACAGAACGATAGACAATCCAAGTTACACCGACTTGCCAATTTACCACCGATCTTGCAAATTCAATATTAAATACGATATTTTTGCACGCATTGCTTCATTAAAAATATTCACTATATAAGGAACACGAAAGCTCTGAAATGATCAGCTTGTAGAATCCAATTATTATTTCGGATCTTTTGAGTTCCATATTTAGTAGATATTTTTTTATCAAACATTGCGGGCCGAGCGAAGCAAGATCAGCATACCTTATAACAATGTCATAAAGAAAACTATTACAACTTGACAACAGGTCAACATTTTTAGAATTTTGAGTTGAATTAGAACTTAAATGTTTTACCTACTTTTTATTGAAAATCAAGGTTTTCCTCCGTACTTTTTGAGTGATTGTTTTCTTAATATTGAGTTTTTTAAATATGTTTTCATGCAAATGACAGAATTTTAAGGAATATGTCGTAAAATGTAATTTAAAAAATTAATTATTATTCTTTTGAAAAACTATAAGAGGCGGCCAAAAAACAATTTCCGATTCATGTTTAACAATCGGAAAGTAGGGAGTGTGCAAAAAATAGCGAAAAAAACCGCATTTTCCAGTTATCCGAATAATTACTAATATTGTTTATTTGCATTTTAAAACTCTGAATACCGCACGGGAATTTTTTTTGTTAAAGTTGCACATATCTCTGCAGCATCCAAAGTGGTTAGTTCAGGATTTCGTTTCTGAATCCCATGGTAAACATTTTTAACCATTATTTCTTGTTTTAACGTAAACTGAGTTTTTTTGTAGGTGAATTACTAATTGAAGGTTGGTTAATATTCATAGTTTACTAAATTAACAGCACTTAACAACACTAAATCTTTATATACAATTATATACACTAAATAAGATAAACTATAATAATATTGGCACAAAAAATATCTATATACTACGAAAACAAGAAATTTACAATATTTAGAAAATACCCTGTACAGCAATTAAAATTTAAACTTACAAAATCTGTCCATAATCAATAATAACTAAATAAAATCATCGAACAGCACGAAACCCTGTCGATACGCTTATTTTCGAGTCTGTTTAAGTTGTAAACTAAGGGATGTGTGTTGCCACATTTATTGTCTTCTAATAGCAATGATTTCAATACATATTGGCGTGCTATTTTAAATGCGATCGCTGGCTGGTAACTTATTCTCGCGAATTATGACAGCGTGGCGATGAAACTTTTGGTCGGTTCCCTGTTATTTAAGCGGAAAAGTATATCATAGGCTTAAAAATCATTTTTCATCAAGATTTTTATTCAGCCGCTTCGTCGGTTGGGTGGCCGTTATTAAATGAGTCACTGACAGAAATTTTGGACTTTAGTACATATTCTGGAAAAATCAAGTTTTTTTGGGAAAATTTGTCGCTGTTTCCGCTAAAAAGCAGATGAGTTCCAAAAAAAAAACTGATTGAGGTACCTACGAGTTTTAAACACCATTTTTTTGTTTATGCTCCAAAAACAATTAAACTTTTTATGTATATATGATTAGGGATTTGACAACGTCAGTCCATTTTTAAAAAATGTCAAAATTAAAAACATTTAGGTGTTTAATTGTTGTATTTAAATAAATTGCCATAAAGACTTATTTGGATTGATTCCGAAAAAGATTCATTTTACAGGCTAAAATGAGTAAAATAGCCCTTTTTTGGAGCGAATACAAAAAACATTCTTGTTTATCAAAACTAATATTTCAAGAAAACAAAATAAATTTTTAAAATTTCATTTTTATTCCAATTTTAGGTAGGATTATATATTTTTTTAAAATTATGTATCGCACCTTATTGACCTTTATTTGTAACATCTCATTTTTTGTTTTTTACGGAAACATGTTTTTTCAGATTTTTACAATCTGGCTAATTATATCAAGTTCCAATTTAACCGCAAATTATTTTAAACTATATTAAAAAAAAAACATTGTTTTCATATACAAAATTATGAAATCCATTTCTTACAAGAAATTAGTTTTTTACCTGTTATATTATATTTATATTATTCTTATGTGAACCCAAACCCGGACCTGGGTGGTCATAATCCTCCCTCTAAATTATTGGTTTTTCCTAACTTAAAAAAGTTGGTAAAAATGGTAAAAATGTATGAAATAAACTAGAAAAAACCAAAATATTTTTTTGATATCATGCATATTTATGTAGTAGCATTTGCTGAATCCAAATTCACTACCAGAATTAAGGTAGCACGTGAGTTTTTTTTTAACGGACTAGAAATCATATTTTCAAAATCTTCGCGGATTTTGCCCAACTTTTTTAAAGGGGATTTCTTTGGGTCGCTGATTATGAATCTAGTTAGATTCTGAGAATTCAAGATGGCGGACCTAAAATAGCGGGTGTATTTTTCAAGATGGCGGTATAATTTTCGAAAGTCGACGGATTTAAGCAAAATTTTTTATAAGGTGGTTTGTGAGGTTGCTGATTCCGAATCTAAGGTCAAATTTAAAACACTCATGATGACAAGCCAATTACGTTGGATAAAATAAGCAAAAACTACAGATTGAAGACAAATTTGATATATGCGAGTTTAGGTAAACATTAATTTCACAAGCATAATAAACAATCAAAAAGCTGCTTTCAAAAGAACTAAGGATTGTTTTTCGTTTAAAAATGTTTTATTTTTTAAAAGTGTTATGGATTAATTGAACCTTTGTTCAGCATGTTGGGACTGTCTTTTTAAAATTTAAATAATTACCACAAATTTCGATTTACCTAAACTCGCATTTGTCAAATTTGTCTTCCAACTGTTGTTTTTGCTTATTGTATCCACCATATTGGATCCGCCATCATGAATGTTTTAAATTTGACTTCAATTTTAAAATCACCAACCTTAAAGACTACCTTATACAAAATTTAGCTTAAATCCGTTAAGTTTCGAAAAATGTATTGGTCATCTTAAAAAACACATCTACCATTTAAGGTTCTCTATCTTAAATTTTAAAAATATGATTCGTAATCAGCGATCCAAAAAACCACCCTATACGAAATTTGGGCAAGATCCGAAAGTTGGATGTGTAAAAAAAATCCAGTTTTTTCTCACTATTTTTACTAGTTTTTAGAGGTAAGGAAAAAAAGATGACGTGATAGCGAAACTTTGACCCCTGATCCGTGATCAGAATTCAAAAATGCAAAAACATTATTTTATAAAAGGTATACCCATTTTTTTGTGTCTGTGTTACCAACCCATTAAAATTGTGAATGTGTTTACTTACCTAATTGGCTTTTTAACTACCCAAACAAACAGCAAAATAAAATGGTTAGGTGCTTTAAAGACCATTAAAGGCTTATTGTTAAATAATTCAGGGACTGGATCTTGGTTACAACTGAAGTAAATCCATTATTAAGTTACCGGCTTTTCGTTAGGAAGCTAAGGTTTATAAACCACTGCACTGGACCAGCCGTGCTAATACGATGTTAAAGGAGGGCTTGTACTAATACTTAATTTCCCAATTAAACATTGAGGGTCCATTTATGCGCCTGTAGCGTGAGTTTGTAATTTGGATTATTTCAATAAATCAGAAACAAGTTATTTTTTGAAAAGATGCTTAGAACTATCGATTAGTATTTTGAGTTGCGCTTTTTTGGAAAAAATATTTATTCATTATGACCTAATTTTTAGACATTTCATTATCAATGACTTTTGGAAATCGATCTCAAGTTTTTTTAAGCGCGTATTAAGTTATTTATAACTATCCAATTTTAATTTTATCTTCTATGTCGTTTGCTACTTGTTTCACATTGTTAATGTTTTTTCAACACATGCTAAAAAATTGGAGCGAGGGGTTTTTAAACCACTCAAATTGATCCCGTATGACCTAATTTTGCAATTAAAAAAAACTGCTTTTCAAACACCCTGTGTATGTGAAAGTCACGTCTAATACCGCAAAATGCCATAGGAAATTAAAAAGGTCCTGTAATTTTTTCTTCGTATTTTGTACAGTAAAGCACTACATTACAAACCTCAAAATCATACAGTAATAGATCATTTTACAGCATAGCAACCACTACCTTATAAAAACATAATTAAACAAGAAAAAAAACGTTTATTTTAAACATGATGACGTGATGACTGATGACCAATCAGAAGTTCCATACTTGACTTCAACTCTTAAAGGTTATCTTTCCGACCGAAAACCGCATGAAAAGCTCTTGAAAACATCCGAAAATAGCAAAAAAATTGAACGCGAGTGTGACGTTTGGAAAATCAAATGCGGATTAAATGACAATTTTTTTTTCATAGCAATATATGCAATGTATATGTGATTTCTGCAGCCATACCGAAAACAAAACTTTCGGTATGATTTGTTTAATCGAAAGTTTTACTTTATACAAATCGTACCGTCACTTTTAGAACGATTGTTTTACTTTCGCAACGATTTTGGTATGTACGTAGGCGGCAACAATATACACTTATTTGTATTTTTAATATGACAGAGCTTGTCATATAAGATTCAAGAGTGTTATCGCTTTTCCATTTAAAAAAATGGAAATCAATAGTGAAAGTGGAGCCGAATTGATTCCACATGAGATTAGTGAAGCTGCTAAAACGGCTACTTATGAATTATTGCCGCTAAAGTCAAGAGAGAGGTATACATTGCTCTACAATTTATTTCAAAAATTGGGCAATGATAAAAAAGTGCATACTATAAATGAAGAAGTCATTCTTGCATATTGAATGGAAAAATCTTAAAGCCCTCGAGCCTCTGGAACAATGACTCAATTCTTAAGTCCACGATTAACATTAAAAATAATAAAGATATAATCCCCTATCCCAAAGTTATTGCTTTCCTTAACAGAAAATCCGTTGGCTACAACCAAAAAAATCCAGAGTATTGAATAAAGAAAAAGTAATATCTACCTAGTAACAAAGGCAATATAATTATATGTAATTTCTCTTTTTTCTGTTGATTAATTTTTATGCATATTTTAGGTTACATAAATCATTGGTTTAGCAGGTGCTTGTCGTCGTGAAGAGTTTTTTAAAATTAGTTTTGATGATAGTGCAGAAAAGATAAATATGTTAGGTGTCATATAACACTGATTTTCAACTGACTTTACTTTTTACCATGACATAATTAAAAACAGGACAGTTGCGTACTGAGAATGTTTTCACCAGTAAACAAAAATCTTAAAATCCGTTTCGAAAGCAGACAATTAATTACTTTGTAGATATACGAACCAGGTTAAAAATACGTTATTATTTCAAAACACAAATTTTAACAGCACAGTATAAAATAAAATATTGTACATTATTCGTCCGAAAAACCTTTACAGTATCCGTTTCGAAATTTCAGACTTGTTATCAGTATCTTAAACAATCATAACAGGGAGAGAGCTGTCAGCCTAGCGTAAATTTGGAACATCTATATTTTTTAGCATTTTTTGCATCGTAACTTTTTAAAAATGATGGATTTTTTACGTGTTTCCATAGGTAATTTGCCTTTTAATATTTCTAAAACAGGACTAAAAAAATATTTTAAAAAGTTTTCCCTTTAGGCAAGGATAGTTTAACGAACCCCACAGCTAAAATGTTTTTGCCTTTTAAAATTAAACAAACTTTTACTAAAACAAACCAGCTTTTTCATTAAAACAAGTTCAATGAAATGCCGTAAAATAAATTTTTAAAAGTCCCTTATCGATTTAGTCAAATTGTTTGATTGTTCTGTTTAACCGCAAACTTTGATAAAATGAATTTTGAATACCAATTACCAAAATGTTTAGTATTCATAGGAGAGTTTGCTAAAGTGAATATTTTAGCACAAAAAAACCCGTTTGAAATTTATTTAAGCCCCCTATTACTTTTATTTTGAAGTGCCGTTTTTTTAAAAGAATGTTAAAAACAATGTTCAAAAGTATTTTATAAAATTTTTTTTTTACTTCCCTCGCACAAGGAGAGATATAATCCAAAATTTTTATTAGCCATCTTTACATGTTAGGACTTCTCAGTTATAGGGGTCTTCTTTCCGTCAGTCTCTTTCGAAATTTTAAAAAGGTGCATGGAAGGAATGCTGTAAAAAAAATTGTTCAGGACTAGGGACGGGAAAAATCGGCCCCGCGGAGTTTGCAAAAAATTTTAGGTCAGGCCCGGGGCTTCCATCATTTTTTGTAACCATCTATAAAGTTGACATCATCAAATGTCAAATTCAGTCTATCCTTCACTTTTTTTTTATTTTTTTGAAAATTGTTTTTAAAAAAATATTTAAATTTTAAAAATTTTTTAATATTGGTTTTTTATCATTTTTAAAGGGAAAGAATGTTTGGGTCTCTTCACAGTTTTTATTTAAAGGGGTATTTTTGGGGGTTTTTTTTTTAAAACCCAAATCTAAATAAAAAATAAAAATTTTTAAAATAAATTTAAAACATTGTATGATGTTTTATAAATTTTCCCTCTCGTGATAAAAAGGGGAAAATAGGAAATGAGTTTCATCTAATTATCATATTTAAGGATCAATATCTAAAAAAATAAAACGTTGACGAAAAAACTTCTTTAGATAGAAAAGGGGGTCAAGAAAAGTAAAAAATTTTTCCCTTTGTACTGGTTTTTTTTTTTTTTAATACAATATTTTATAAATTTATAATTTGTTTAAAAAAACAAAAAAATAGTGAAAAAAAAAAATAAACAAAAAATATATAATTTTTTACATAAAATTTTTTTTTTATCGTCAACAGTCCACCAAGGCTGGGGCTTCAAACAACACGGGGGGGGAGCAAAAATTTTGTCTAGACTCTCTGGGGATAATGGAACAAAGAGAGGGGGGAATTCGGGGCCTCTTAAGTTGGATTGCAAAAGGATGCATAAAAGTACTACGTGATGCTCTGTTGGAAGCTGCCAGAAGAATTATTTTGCCAACTCGGGGAAGCCGGGGAAAAACCTATAAAAAAACAACATATTCCCTCAGCCCGTCGGTGGGGGGAAAAAACAACTTTTCTGTAAGCGTGGGATTATTATTAAGCCAAACATATCTTTTTTACATGGTTAACAATGATAAAAATTGTAAAAAAACCCTTCCCAGACATTAAAATGGTCTGATTAGAAAACATACAGAGTATACAGAAAAATACTTACTGGCTTGTGTGATATTTAAATTAACCCCTTTTTTTCCTAATCAGGGGATTCCGGGGGTTTACCCTTGGTTTTTAAACAAAACCATTCAACTTTTTGGCATTTTGTTACGATATTTAATAACACACTATAAACACAAAAATAGTCACAATTAAATAAACCAATAATCACTAAAATATAAAGTTTTTTTTTAATTCAAAAAAAATTCTGCAAAAAAACGAAATTTTAAACGGCGCAAACGACAACAAAACATATAATTCGCTTGGAAGGGTTGATAAAACAACGGCACAACGCGGGTATGGTTTCATAAACACCGCCCGTTACACAAAAACGGGACTCCGGCTCTGTCAAAAGATAATGTGTTCCCCACCAAAAATGTGTGTAGGTAGGTATCAATTAAAAAATTTGGGGAATTTTTCACTGCCAGAATCGGGGGTCTCTCATGACAGTTATTTTCATAGTGGGCCGGATATTTTTTTATCAAAAAGGGCCCTAGTATTGGGCTTCCATTAACCTTTAAAATTCCTTGGTCTCTTTGCATTTTATCCAACGGTAGAGTCATGCCACCTCCCCCCTTTACCCACTAATCGGGCCTCGAATCCGGCTTTGGTTCAAGGGGTGCGTAATTACATACTATACTATTACTCAGAGCACCGGGAACTGACAAACTGACTATTTATTTTACCCCATTAGACTATTAGATTTGACGCAGGCCTTATGCTTTAAACCGCGGCCTAACATTGTCCAAAAATCAGCAAAGAGCAAAATAATTTTACTCGGCTTTCTAGTTGCAAATTTTTAATTTTTGTTTTATTAAGGTTATGTTAAAGATAGTATTCATTTCAAAATAAGTCCCGGGTTTACGTAGATATAAAAATTTTTTAAAAAAAATGTCATAAAGAAATACATTATGAAGTATGAATAATTTGGGGAACAAAACAGTTTAGCAACGATAAATATCAATAACTACGGCATTGTGAATTACTTAAATCAATATTATATATTTTTTTTTTTAGTTATGATAAAGATGGACGTTGAAAGGGTCCATAAAAAAGTTTAATAAAACAATAAATAATAATATTATTAAGAGTTCATAATAATCCAACACATTTTCACACTATTAAAAAATGCATACTTAGCATTTTTCATAACATTTTTAACCCCCGGGGACGTAGTATTTATGAAGCAAAAATTTGCGCGTATTGGTACAATCTATACTGCGATTCAGAGAACCCCCTCTGTCGCCGTTGCTCTGAGAAATAGTTTTTCTAATTACGCGACCGGGCTCTCATATCGGGTCTTAAGGGATCAGTTTACTCGGTCTTTTTAAAAAAAATTTTTTTTTAATATTTTTCGAAAGTTTTATTTAACAACTTCTCTGAAAATTTTAGAAGTGAGCGTTCTAAATGCCCACTAAAAAGAACATCTTGAGCACGTTTTGTAACTTTTTTTAAAAGTAACTGTGATAACAATTTTAAACGTTTTTTATCTTTGTTTCGTTTTCGAATTGTTACTGATAATTTTTTCGTTTCTGTAATATACCCTTGTTTTTTTAATACGGTATAGAACAACATCTTACTGTAATTTTTATGTACTTTTATATTAACGTTAAAATGTTGCCATGTATGGGTTTTTTAAATACAAGTTTGATACATCTGTAAATATACGTATCAGATACGATTATAATTTGTTAAGACATAAAATGTTATTGGTTAACGTTAAAATTGATATTATTTAATGCAGAATCGTTACGTTTACTGCGGCTATTATATTTCCTCTGGAAATTTAAACAAAATTTAACATATCGACCTCGTTTGCTTAAATGTACCCCCACAGAGATAGTTACTTTTTTTGACAACGACGCCAGGTTTAGAAAAAAAGGTTACTTCGCTTTAGTACTTAACCACTTTATTTTAAGAACCTTGTGTTTTGTTTTTTATTTT
Organism: Listronotus oregonensis; assembly: GCA_019359885.1. Lineage (NCBI taxonomy): Eukaryota > Metazoa > Arthropoda > Insecta > Coleoptera > Curculionidae > Listronotus > Listronotus oregonensis. The sequence goes on from JAHBCN010017773.1 coordinate 12,252, forward strand.
AAATTTTTTCTCGTGATATTAAAGGAAAATATGGATAAAGAAATATTTACACTCTTTTCTATTACACTTCAGTTTTTATGTGTTTATGTAGGTATATAGATAAACGAAAAAACCCTTTTTTAAGGAAGGGGTTTTTTAAGCCATAAGTCTAAAAAATTTAGCATTAGCCGCCAAGATTTTGGGGTAATAAGCCGGGGTTTGGGTGGGTACCCCCCCTTTCCTAGATATATATATATATATATATATATATATATATATATATATATATATATATATATATATATATATATATATATATATATATATATATATATATATATATATATATATATATATATATATATATTTAAAGAAAGTATAGATTAAAATTTGGTTTTTTTTTACCTTACGTATTAGTTATTTTTTAAAACTGGAAGTAGTGTTTTTCAATGAGTCAAGCGGTTTGGGGCGACCCCCAATTCCGTAGGCGCCGGAAAATTTCGAGACCTGCAAAACACTTTTTTTCGGTCATGTAATGACAATGTTTTTTTTAACCGAAACTTTAAAAAAAAAAAAATAATAATATTTTAATAATCGACAACAGGGCTATTTACCCCTTAACATGGATTTGATACTACTTATTATAACAATAAAATTTTTAAGACCCCCACAGGACCCGTACTTACTAACCCTTTGTGGGCTGCAAAAAAAAAATCCACTAAAGTTCATTTCCCTAACAACCTCATAAAAAAGGGTATGCTCCAAATAGCAGCTTATTTTTCATATCATGGATCGCAAAGTACCTAACAAATGGGTTTAGTGACAAATGAGTATTTTCCGATCGGTCGGGAAAAAAATTTTTTTTGGGGGCTTACATAGAAAAAAATTTGGGGTTTTTTAATAAATGAAATACTTTTGTTGAATGAATTTGATCAAAGTTGTAACTCAAAGTATTTACTGTGAAGTATTTTATTTTTTAAGAGGCACTGATGTTAGCACTTGACACATAAATAATAGTAATAATAATAATATTAAAATTAGTAAAAATTAATTTTAAATAAATTGTAGATGCAGCACATTATGTTTTTAAATGACAACTAATCAAAAAGTGGATTGGCAATTAAAAAAAGGGGGCATAGGTTTAACATGCCCAAGGAACGTAACTAGTATAACTGAAAAAATTTTTTTTAAAAAGGGATAAATTGAATTTTTAATTGGAATGTTTCTCAAATAGAAGCAAAATAATTATATAGTACAAAATGTCTAAATTTTTTTTTTAAAATTTGGGGGGTTTTTTTCAGTAGTTTACTCTACCATTCAGTAATGGCTTATCGAGTAGCTAATATAAGAGAAAATTTGACTATATATTTAAAAAATTGTAGGTTTTAAACCCCAAAAAAAGGGTTTTTTTTTCCTTTATAATTGGGAAATAAAGTATCTAGGATACTATCTGCAAATACATTTTTTTTTTCTAAACTTGTGATATAAAATTATTTTTTTTAAATTTAAAGAAGAATTATTAGTAACCAAAAGTTTTGGGGCAAATATTTTAAAAGGGTTTTTTTTTTTTAGGTGCAACTAGGAGGAAAAAAAAAGAACAGAACATGGATATTAAAAAAACATGTACATACGGTTGATTTTTAATAAGGATTTATAAATTATGTAGGCAATTTTTATACCTAACTCTAGCCCTTTTTTTCCCTTTTTTTTAAAAATTACTCAAAATTTACACATACAAAATATTAAAGACTTTTTTTTAAAGTAAATTAAGAAAGATAAACATTATCACATGAACTTTTTTTTTATGAACTGTTACACTTTATGTGGATTTAGAAAATAAGCTTTCCATATTAAATATTCTGTAAAAAAAATTTTGGGGAAAAATGAAAGGAGAGTTGTAGACATCAGATATTTTTTTGAATAAATTTTTCCCTATAGTTTATATTATTTTTTTTTTTTAAATTTGGGATATTTTTTCACTGGTTTTATCTTGGAAACTGGTACTTCTTTGGGGTGGACGAAAAAATTTTATCAAAAATAACAGGCAATTTATCACATTTTTTTACATCCATATTTTTTCAGTGGCATCTTTAATAGCAGAGTGGACGCAACATTTATTTTTTTTACACAAAAATGCAAAAATTTTTTGGATAAACAATTTCTTAATATTGTTAATTAATTAATTTCTTGAGGTTTTAATAATCGATGGGGGATTTACAGTTTTATTTTTTTGAAAACTCAAACACAAAAGGGTATTTAATAAAATTTTTTTTTTCTTGACCAGCCTACCTTTTAAAAAATATGTTTCACTTTGTTAGTGCTTTTTTGCGTATAAGTAAATTTTCGCCCATTCTAGAGGTTTAACAGAAAATAGTATATGAGGAAAGGCGTAAAAAACTTTTTTTGTTATTTTAATCAAATCGGTGATCAATACTTTAATTTTAAAAAAAATTTGCCCATTTTAATATACTTAAATCGTGCGCCTTCTAGTGACAAAGTATTATACATATTTTTATTTTAAAGCTGTACCATCCATATGTTGCTGTACATTAAATGGTTAAGAAAAAAAGGATTTATGACCATATTTTTTTTGAAAATTCTGTATTATTACCATACACCACACATTAGGAATCCAAAAAATTTTTTTTAAAGTAATATAATCAAAATAACAGAACCACCTATTTAAATCCTTAGAGAAACCTCTTTACAACGTAAGTTATATAACATGGATGTTTCAGAATATGTGTTGGGCCCAACCAATGAAAAAAATAACGAGGTTTTAAATTTTGGGGAAAAAAAACGTTGTATTTTTAACGTAACTACGATTTTGTTAAGTTGAAGGAAATATAACGAAACTATTAGGTTCAAGGCGCTGTTATTTTTTTAAATGATTAACGTAACAAAGGAACAAGAAAAAAAATAAATGTAATGTAATTAGGATGATTTTTTGCTTAGTGGGGTACTTTTCTGGGGTTTTTAAAGTTTTAATATCCGGGGGTTTTTTTTAAAAAAACTGCCAATCATTGGATGCTTCTAAAGAAGACAGAATAAAGCTTTAAAAAAATAAATTAGATAAAAATCGAATCCTTGAAGAAGCAGAAAGGGAAAATTTTTTTCGGTGCAGACATCGATGATTAGATATTGGTAAGATTTTTTTTTTTTGGGGTTTTTTTTGATAAAAAGACTTTTTTAAAAAAGTTTATCTCGAAATGTTTTTTGACCTTACGTTGGCCGATTCTTAGAGACTACTGAACCGATTCTCATGAAATTTTAACTAGATAACCCTCAGATGTATGAGTTCGATTCGACCTACAATCATCTCAAAATTTTAATTTTTACTAATTTTTTAAAAGCAAAAACCACAAAAAAAAAAATTTTTTTTTTATTTTTTTTTTTTAAAAGTCCACCATTTTGTTTATTATACGTATAATTTGATGATCGTAGGTCAAATGAACCCACTGTTACACCTAATATAACGCAACTAAATGTTTTAATTTTTTTACGATTCGTCCCAAGGATATGGACAACGTAACTCACAAGTCTTAAGTACTTTTTGAAGCGTTACCATTACCTATAATTATTATGTATAAAAAATGTTTAAAATTATAAAAAATAAATTTTTTTCCCCCCCCGTTTGGGGGTGTGTTTATCAAAAAAACATTTTTTATTAATAACTTTGATAGAAGCTTTTACAAAAAAATAGTGAGAATAATGTTTTTTTTGAGCGCGCCGAGTAGACTAACCCCCCTTTGGGGGGGCCGTGCCGACATATCTGGGGGGTCTTGATTCCGTTTAACAAATATATATTTATTAATCAGTATTACTTTTTAATTGTTCGATTGGTTCTGATTACTAGGTAAGGTTTTTTTTTAAATACTCTAAAATGAATTTTGAAGATATAAAGAACTTCTTTTAAAAAGGGGGGGCTATTGAAATAATATGTTATTTATACCTATAGTAATATTTTTTAAAGGGGGGTTATTATGTTCAAAACTAAATTGCATTTGCTAAATAGTAAGTTGTTTGTGTACTTTAACCATAAAAATAGAGATTAACATTAGTCGTGTGGCCCCAAGGTCTAATGTGCCACTTAGGTCAGGAGCCTTTCAGGCCAAGCTAGGCCCCCGGGGCCCGGAGGATGTGCGGGTTTGTTGTGCCAATCAGGATCCTTTTGGGGGGGATGGTTCCCCTTTTTTCCCGGGCCCCATCTATCGGTTTGACTGTTGGTGTATTGGGGGGAAGAAAAACAATTTAAAAAAAAAAATTTAAAAAAAATATTGATAATTGGCGTTGCCAGATTTTAATTTTAAAAATTCAAGACACCTAAAAGATCATTGTTTTGTAAAACAAAATGCCTCTTTTTTTTTTTTTTAAAAAAAATTACCTTTGTTGTTTCATAGAATTTGGCTTACTTTTAAATATAACACAGCCGGATACGAAAATTACACAGAGGGGGAATACAACAACAAACAAACAAAATTTCCCAAAGACCTGTACAAATGGCACTTTTAACAAAAAGAACAATATCGTAAATAAAACTTGTCAAATAACCCTAGCAGCATTTTGGTATGGAAAAAAAAAATCTGACATGAAACTTCATCAGAATGATAATCTTCCAAAAGGAAAATGTACAAAACCCAAAAAAAATTTTTTGAAAAATTGAGCCGTTTAACAAACACAAAGTAGTGTTCGTAGCCTGCAGTATATACTGTTCTAGTTAATACAATTAATATTTTTTATGAAACAAGTAAAAATATTGATAACCCGTAACAAATCTTATTTAAAACGGGCCCAGACACATTGTTTACCAATTTGTATTATCCAGTACTACTTACAGAATCACGCTGTATAAATAAATATTTATATTTTATAAACATTATATATATTTAAAATACTATAAGGCCCCCCTTCTACCTAAAACGCAACTTGCTATGGCTCTATTTGGGACTGCCCATTTAAAAAAATATTGTTTTCACTTTTGGCATTTACGTGACAGCAATGTATTTTTAATGGATAGGGTTTAAAAAACCAGTTAAGTTTTACCGAACCCAGCTTAAACTGCTATTGTACAGGGTGTCCGCTTTAAATGTAACCCCATTAAATTTTTTTTTTTGACGTTTGGGAAAAAGAGTTCAAATATAAAAATTTTAAAAAGTTTCAAATATATTTTTTTTAAAAAATTATTTTTATCTATACAGGGTGTACCAAAAAAATCCGTAGAAGTTTTTAAAAAAATATATATTTTTAAAAATTTTAAACCTTTTTTTACTGAACTCGTTTTTCCCAAATGTCAAACAAAAAAAGTTAATGGGGGGGTACATTTATAAACCCGATTTCCCCGTACAACTGGGCCCCCAATATAAAAACACAGTAAATATCTGGCATCACCGCCCGTGAAACCGCCGATTGGGGTTTTTTATTTTCTCATATTGTTAATTCTGATTTTGCTTAAATTCATTTTTACAAATTTATGCCTAAAATTGTTATATTTTTTTTAAATTGTTGTTTTTGTCTTATTCTGCAATACTGCAAAAATAATTTATTTTTTAAAGGACTTAAAAAAAATTTGTTTACTTTATAGAATTGTAGGAACTAAAAAATATTTAATTTAGGTTAATAAAAAGGTGTAAAACGACGCTTAGCCAAAATTTTAAGAATTTA
>JAHBCN010017774.1:0-17904 GCA_019359885.1 Listronotus oregonensis
CAATTTGGTGTCTACAAAGACAATTATGGGGAAACTATTATTGTCTTTGGTAATCTATGAATTTGTTTTTTTTATATTTTATTGTTGGGCTGCGTGTTAATTTTTGCAATGTTGGTCTGTGATACTGAATGGTGTGCAATATTATTGCATTAGGGGGTTTTGCTGGTCTAGAATCTTTTAATCTTTGAAGTGTTTTATACTTGTATTTAGGTTAGTTTTGTGGTTTTTTTTTATTTTATTTTTGTGTATTTTTCTTCCTTTAATTTTATCTTTATTTATTTACTGCTTTGTAAAAAAGAAATGTTTCTTTGAACAATAAAGCTTATTTGATTTGATTTGATTTGATTTGTTTTTTTATAAAATTAGTTATATTTAACAGTAAAATATAATACAGTAAGCGGCGGCGGTAGAACAAATTCATTTAAAATTAAAATGTTTGTTATTTGGAAAAACTCTCAGACACATGGATTTTTTTAAAGGCAAATTCGTGTATTAAAAATAGTTACGATCATCAAATTATTTTTTTAATTGAAACCCCTATTTTTTTTTTTTTATTTTTGAATTCTGCATAATTCCAGGTATGTAACAAAAATTTCAATGCATTAAAAGATAGGTTTTTCATTTGAAAAAAATAAATTTGATGATTGTAACTTATTTTTGGGCGCCCCTGCCCACATGAATTTACCATTAAAAAAAAAAAAAGGGCCCAAAAAAATAAAAATCGACGTGTCCAAGTGTCTCTAAGAAAAAAAATAAACGCCTGAATTTTAAATAAATTTGTTCCATATTTTACCACTCACTGTGTGTATATATTATACAATATTTTAGGTGTGTAATACAGGTAGTCCCAATTTAACTTTTTTTTTTTTTTAGGTGAAGCTATGGAACTTAATGAAATAGTACGGGGGGATACTGAGGTAAACATTACCAGTGATTTATGGGCCCAACCATCCACATCAACTGCAGATTTACCTGCCACTCAGTCATCTACTTCACAGTCCACATCAAGTGATGATAAGGACTTTTGTGTTGCCCCTCTGCAACAATCAGTTCAAAGTCAAAGTTCACATCAAACAGAGCTGTTAGCTCGTCTGAATAGATATGAAAAAATGTATTCTAAAGAAAGAGCGAAGGTCAAAAAGTACAAAAAATTGTTGAGGAATTCTAAATTGAAAGTCAAGAAATTGGAGACAAGTTCTCAGTCCAACCCTTACCAATCAGTATTTCAGCAATTATTCAACAAAGACCAATTCATGGCTTTAAAGAAAATGAAAAAGTCAAAAATCAACAAAATTAATGAAATGGTCCAATGAAACAGTAACGAATGCTTTAAAATTAAAATTTAGTTGTGGAAATAATGGTTACCAAGAATTACTACAACAGGGCTTTCCATTTCCGTCCATAAGGACTCTTCAAAGAAGGCTACAAAACTTAAAATTTGATTCTGGAGTGCTTTATGAGGTTTTTAATTTTTAAAAATAAAAGTTGAAACTTTTGTATCACATGAAAGAGTTGTGTGCTAGTGCTGGATGAAATGGCAATCACTCCAGGAAAGGTATTTGATACCTCTTTGAACAAATATTTCGAAGATGTAACACTACCTGAACACACAGGAATGGCAACCCATGTATTGGTTTTTATGCTTGGTGGTGTTACAACACGTTGGAAACAGGTGGTTGCGTACTATTTTACTGGCAATTCTGTAAATGGCTCAGTCTTCCAAAACATAATCAAGTCCATATTTCAAAATGCAGAAGATTTAAAATTAAACATATTAAGTGTGACATCTGATATGGGCTCTTGCAATCAGGCACTTTGGAAAAGTTGGGGAATTTCCGCAGGTAGACATTCACCAATTAATTGCAAAATCCCCATCCATCCCATGCAGACAAATATTTATATATCTTTGCTGATATACCCCTTTATTAAAAAACATTAAATCCATGCTAGTTACCAACAAAATTATCAGAATACCTGTTAATATTGCCGAAAAATATGATTTGCCAATGCGAGATGTATTATCAGAACATATTTTTGAACTTCTCTCTTATCAAAAAAAGCACACTTTTAAATTAGCACCCAAATTATCTGAAGAAGACTTGCTTCCAACACATTTTACCCAAATGAAAGTATCTACGTCAACAAACGATGTGAGTCATACAGTAAGTAGTGCTTTAAAGTTCTTATCAGAAGAATTAAAAAAGCCTGCGTATCTAACCACAGCTTGGTTTTTAGACCAAATTGAAAAGTGGTTTCAAATTATGACTTCAAGACATCCCAATGTGCTCTTAGTAAATTTAATGTAGAAGCATATAATGAGTCTATTACTTTTTAAAAGATTTCATGGACTTATTTTCGAACATGGAAGTTGGCTACAAAAAGCTGTGGAAGCCTTCACAAAGTGGTGTTTCTTATTTCTACCCAATCAATTTTAGAATTGCAGGCTGAGCTCATAGAGAAAAAAGAATATCAGTTTGTTTTAACCAGTCGTTTTTCACAGGATTGTTTGGAAAACCTATTTTGTGTATTAAGAAGTAAACAGCTTGTTCCTAATGCTGTGCAAGTAAAAAATAATTTAAAACTAATTTGTGTGTCTCAATATTTAAAAAATTCTAGTACAGGCAGTTATGATGAAGATGATAGGCAGTTTTTTTCGGGTTTTTTAGACACTATTGAAGGAACCCAACCAAAATATGATGTTGTTCAGTTACCTACAGAAATAAAAGAACCTGTGTATAACCTAAGTCACAGTGAATTAAATTCAATGTACAATGTGTGTGGTTATATACTTCAAAGTATAAAAAAAACATCCAATACATGTAAAACTTGTTTGAATGCTGCTGGTTCAAAATCTCCAGTGTTCAAAAAATTTACATTAATTAAGCGATTTAGGGAGCATTCACTTTTTTTTTGTAATGAATATGTGTTTTATTTTTTTGTAGAAATGGAGAGTATTTTTAGAAAATACATAACAATTGTATCCTCTCAAAATGTAAATTTGAAAGACTTTTTCTTTGGGGAAATGATTACTTTGGAAATAAATCTCCCCAAATGTCATAATTTAAAATAAAAGATAATTAAAAGATTTATTATATTTAGATTGAAAATAAATTCAAAAAAAGCAAAAGTGCGACGGAAAAACATGCTAGTAAATCTATAGCTGGCAATTTGTTGTAATTTTAATATTGTTTTTATAATAAGAATTTTGTAAATAAACAATACTTAGATATATTTTTTTTTTCCATTCCAAATCCTATTGCATGAGCTACACTTAAGAGCCTTGCTAAATGCAGTTTTTTTTTTGTGAAAACTAAGTAATTTAATTGGTTCTTGGAACTTTTTATTCAAATAAATACACAGGTCCACAAAAAAAGTGGTGTGTCTGACTAGGATTTTCAGGCGTATTTTTTTCCGCTAAACACGAATCTGAGGTCAAATAGCAAAAAATCGAGAAACCCAAATAACCGACCAGGTACATTTACCGGCAGAATCCTGCTACCACGGAATGTTTGGACTACGACTATATAAACTATAAGAAATACAAAGAATTTTATGAAACAAAAAAGAAAGCTTTTCAAATTGTCTAGAAAAAAGATATATAAACATTATTGATAAGATAAATAATAAAGAAGATATAAACGAAAATGTAATTTTGACAAAAAATTTCAGTCCAAAATAGGAAAAAAATATTTTTTATTAATGCGAGCATGTGACTTTTGGATTTTTTTTATAATACATTAATTTATTTGAATCCCACATCACTTCAAATTTGCAAAAAGAAAATCCAAAAATAATTTTTATTTTTTTTCCAGAAGTGTATCTTGAAAAAATCCTGAAAATTTGGTTTTTTGATGATAATTCGAGTTTTTGTGCAATGATACAAATTGCTTTTTTTTGAGGTCCCTAATAACATATTAAAATTTGGTTAATTTTCACCGCCAAAAACCCATTTAAAGTGCGCATGGTCCTTTGCCACAACATGGCGGCTGGGCGGAGCTTAGATGCCTATTGTCGCCACTGTCTTGTATAAAGTATAAAGCCACTGTACTAAAATGCCTGCGCCAGCGCATCCAGACGGCCACCTTAAGGAGGCTATGATGGGATAAAAATGTGCAGTAAAGTAAAAAAAATTAGGCTTTTTTAAAATTACTAAACGTTTATTTGCATTGATACCACACTGTTCATACTTTGAGGTATTGAAGTATTATACTATTTTTTAAATACACAAGAATACAAGCATGTACTTTTAATTGCATTCTTCAAAAATGTTTCCTGTGTGTGTGACTGTTTCTGGATACTTAGCACCAAAAAATAGCAATACTTTAAAAAAGGAATATAAGAAACTATTTTTATTTATTATTATTTCTTTAAAAACAATAAATTACTGAATAATTTAGTCAGGGCCGGATTTAATCATAGCCCATGGGCGCTAAAGAAAATGCTGCCCTATCACCGAAATTTTACCTAAATTTATAGTTTTGATATACAAGTTTTGAAGTGAAACTTCTTTATAGACGTATGGAAACATTTTTATAGCAATATTAAAAAAGTGAGCGCACTCGATGTCGCTGTGAATATGTCAGTTGGTTAGTAGTGAACAGCCTGGGGAATTCGACCTCAGAATCCAAATACGTTAAATATATTAATGTAAAACCTTCTGAACTATGTTTTATAGATAAAATACTAAAATGTTTACCCATTCATGTCAGGCGGAAAGTGATGCAGACAGATTGATTGTTGAAGCAGCAAATAATTTACAGTCGACAAATATAATTGTGGTTTCTGAAGACATCGATTTATGGGTTCTATTAACTGCACACTAATTCTAAATAACCGCGAAATTAATTATTAAAAGCCACCTCGAGAAAAAGTTGCGTAATTTTTTTTTCATCTAAAAGCTTAGAAAAAGCGCTACCAAAATACAAAGCAAATATTCTTTTCTTACACGCTTTCACTGGTTGTAATACGACGTCTGCTTTTTTCAATAGAAGTAAAAAAATTGACGCGGCTTAAGTATATAAATATGTTAATAAAGATCCTGATAATATTTATTAAGCTGGTGTAAGGTGTAACACGCATTTTGTCTTTATATAGTGCTCCCAAAAAATTGAAAGACAAATACTTTCAGATTTTATTCTTTTCTGAAAAACACAGCTAAAAACACCGGCGTTCAATTATCATCATTAGTACCTATAGTAGCGGGCATTTGCCTCTGTGCTAATGCCCAGGGCGGCAAATTTTCTGGGCGGGCGGCGAAGTTGCTCTAAAAAGTGCATTTGTGTTGAAAGCATCTTCATATTATGACAAATAAAATAACTTTTTTAAATATTAAGATTATGTTTAGAATTATTACACACGTTGCAATTTTATCCACAAAAACTTTTAGTGTCTTAAATTTTATAAATTAACAGCTCCTAAATTCACAGATCTGGAGATACAGTAGTGTCTCGCGCCAAGTGTGCGTTTAGCGAGACTACGGGTGTCTATTCTTCTATTATGTGTCATCATAACCTTAGCATATATTTACCCTCATATTTATCATTATACAGATACATCATACGCTCGACACATATTTCTATAATTTTCTTTGTCACTTTTATGCATATAATACTTAAATTTATTTTGTTTTAGTTATTATTAAATGTTTATCGAGTTAGAAAAGTGTTCTCTTGCGCCTGTTTTTGATTCTACAACAGATTTTACTTCTTCCAGTCGAATTTTTAATTTCGAAGTTGATATCACTGTAAACCTGTTATTCTACTTATTAAGTGGTTTGATTACTAAGTATAAACTTAGCACCCATAAGTAAATAGTATACTTAGTATGTTTAACTTAACACGCAAAAGTAGTTAGTGTACTAAGTAGCTAAACTTAGTATTCAAGATAAAAAGTAAACGAAAAATAGTGATAGAAAGTTTAGTATACTAGGCATTAAAGACCACAAATGTACTGAATATATTTATCAAATCAAGACTTAATACTGGATGACAAAGAAGTTATTTTATTAAAAATTAGTCAATTAATTAAATTGGGATGGTTTGAATTCCGCTTAATATTTAAAAATTCATAAACTACCCATCTTGAGAATGTTAAAAATTATCAAGTTAAGCTCAACACGCCCAGTGGTCCGCGCCTATTTTATTCAAAGCAGTCACCGAATTCTCGATGTATATCAAAACTATAACTTTATGTAATATTTTGGTAATAGGGCGGCATTTTCTTCAGTGCCCAGGTTAAATAAGGCCCTAAGTACCTAGAAATACCCTATGAAATGTGGTTACTTAGTGAATAATATTTCTGTTGTGAATTGGAGATGGAAGTACGTTTCTAATAAACTTAAATCAATCACCAGCTAAAAAAAATTTACTAAAAATGTTATTTTGTAACTGTAAAAAAGGATGTGGAAATGCCTGCGGATGCCGAATTTGTGGTTTATATTGCACTACCGCATGTCCACAATGCAACGGTGACCGTTGTTTAAATACATCTATTATAAAAATAGGTGAAATAGAAGAAACTGGTGAGAACGAAAAAATATAATCTTATCCATTTTTACTATGTTTTGTAAGTAAAATAAATAAATTATTTTTATAAACAATTTTTTTAACTAGGATTAATGTTTTTTGGTATTTATCTTTAATATTTTTATGATAGAAATGTATTCATAAATCAGTTTATGCTGAAAATTAGTTTATAAGTTTTTAATATATCAGATTATATAAAAAAATAGGTTCATGTTTGTTTATTTAATTATAAATAATGCAATTTAACAGGTCTTACAATCATTCATTCAAAGCAGGGCCGTATTTAGGCGGTGGCGAGATGGGCGCCCACTAAGGGCGCAGCTACCTGGGGGGCGCAAATTCGGCTACGAAAATTTTTTTTCCTCAGTTGTCAGTTCTGTAGTCATATTATTATTAACATGTTTTATTGACAAAATTAATCAAATAAATAAATTACTACAGAACAATTAAAATACAAATTTTTAACTTAGATACTTAATTCAATTATTTTTAATGTATTAAGACGGAAAAAATGTATGAATTATTGATAAAATATCAATTTATCCTGATACCTACAGCGATAAATTGGTATTTTTTAAATTGGGGCAGCATTAGTTCTTTTTTTTGTTGCATATTATTTATTTGGTTAAGTATAAATATTACGTTTTAGTAGGCCTGCTATGCAGAATATTTCTGTAACTGGGACTTCATTTTTGAGAAATTTTATTCTAAGTTTAATCATCCGCAAATATGGATGTATAGTTAATTTACTTTCCACTTCTTTCAGTTAGATACAAACAGTTGTTTTATGTAAATCATGTATCTTGCAAATAGTAAGCTAATTAATATAATTTGACACAAATTCCACCACAAAATTGGTATTTTAAAGAAACCAAACTTTCGGTTCAAAAAACTTTACTTTACTTTGCACTTTAATTTTGTAAAACTTCCGGGGAATAACCCCGGAATCCTCGTTTCGTATTCCATACTCCAACCTCTGGGGGGTAGCGCAAATTTAGCCGCAAGGGCGCGGCCATACCTAGATACGGCCCTGATTCAAAGTATTTGGATTCCGAGATTTTTGTATTTTTAACGCTTAAGGCTCTTCACTATAGGCTCGTGCCTCAATTTAGGCCTACCAAATTACCTTACTTTTGATATTTGTATCAAAGAAGGCTTCACCAAACTTAGATTTTCTAAATTATTCGAAACAATTCCGACCGGTAAATTTTGAGAAAAATCCCAAAATAAAAATTTTCAAATATGTTTTTTTTAAATAACTTTTAAACGTACCGACCGATCCCAAAACTAATCAGCTTTAACCTCAAACGGTTGATCGTCTAAAATGGGTTATTCGTTCGAGAGATATCGTCAGTTTTTAATATATGAACCAGCACACTTTTCAAAACGGGCAAATTCAGGTTTCTTGTACATCCAAAGTTCCTCGTGAAATTCAAAGCATGACGCATCCCAACATCACCCGATCTTATAAAAAAATTTTGGGTTTTATTTTGGTGTTTCAATTTAAAAATATAACAAAATCAGAAGGCTCTTTGTATCATCAGAAAAATTCCCGTGAAAATTAAAAGCATCGGACGTTCCCCCAAGACCGACCAAAAATTATTATATTGATATTGTGTTTTTTCTTATATTTGGACCACCTTACTACATCTTTTAAAAATTCTGAGCAAAATTCAGGAGGCTTTTTCATGTCACTCCAGTGAAACTTATTTGTAAATTGAAAATTATTGGAAGTTGCAGGGATGGCCTGTTGGGTCAACCGTTTTACTAATTATTTTTTCGCTTAAACAGTACCGATTTATGTTAAAAATAATGTTAAAAATAAAATTTTAACTATCTTTTCTTGAAACACAGTATCTGCATAATTTTTAACATGATTTTTTTAAAAGTATTTTCACATTTTTTTTTACTTTTTGGACTAATTTTAATGTTTTTTCTTCTTTAAAATATTTTTATTAAAATATCTTGTATTCACAAATTTTCATATTATGATAAATAAAATTTATTTTATTTACCATAATATGAAAATGATTTCAACACAAGTGCACTTTTTAAACAAACTCCGCGCCCCTAAAAATTGCCGCCCTGGGCATTAGCCCCGAGTGCCTCTAGTGTAAATCCGCTACTGAATTTAGTATTTTAAAAAAATCACAATACCTTAGAATATATAAAAGGTTTGACAAAATATAAACATATAAAATTTTCAATCTGTATAAAGAATATATTTTAGATTAGAGCACTATTGCTGCCTTTAAATTAGTACAATTTAGAAAAAGGTGGAATTAAAAAAAAAGATGCCATTTCTAGAGCTTTGAAATGGGCTGGCAGAATATTGCCATATTTTTAAAGCAATGGACCAAAATTTAAAGTTAAATATACAGCGTGTCCAAAAAAATTAAAGATTTGCTTCGAAATAGCAAAAATTTTGTATGTCAATATTTTTAATAAAAATAAAAAAAAAAGGAAAAAGCTTGTTTCTATGAAGTAAGCGTGTCACTAAGAATATAATATTTTCATGGTAGCAAGGTTGCATAAGCACATTCAAGATATTTTTAGTACTACACTACATACTGCGTCTATGCTTAAAAAGTAAGAATTAAGATATTCTGTATCCGAAAGTGAGGTTTAACTTTCTCTAAAAAAAAAACTTTCTGGTCAAAAGTGCTTAGAGCATCCATATGCTCTTTGTGGTCAATATTTATCGTCTTGAAAACTGAATAAAGTAAACCATTGTTTTCCTTCGCTCAAGATCACTTAGAAACAATAAAAAATTTAAAAGTATCTAAGTGCGGCTTTCTATCTAAAAGTTTGGTGTTGTCAATTTTATAATCAAGATGATCTGTTCATTTATTTTTAATAAGTATCTGCATCCTTAATCAGCCCTAACGTTATAAGGCACTTAAAACTAGTTTTTTTAAATAAGAAAAGACTTTCAAATTCCTGCAAAAGGTCTGTTTGTTATTCAGATATATTTTACACTTTTTGTATACAGCTAGTCCTAAATTACTCCTTTAATTAATAAGAGTGCTTATGTAAAAAAAACACTATTTCGGAATAACAAACTGACCTATTAAGAATTGCTTTATACACCACAAACAATAACTTCTATTAGGATTATGTGTAAAAATAATGAAATATTTACCTTTAAATAGAATGTCCCAGATATTCTAATAAAAATAATTGCTTAGATATATAAATAAAATAAATATATTAATAATTTAGTGCAGTGTAAAAGCCACTGTTAAAACTATTTATGAATGGGTAAGAAGATAATCTGCTTTGATGTTTCTACTTACTTGTGAAATGATAATTCAGGAATTATATTCGTCACTTTACACACTTGGCACTGCTTTTCCATTTTAGTTTAATAAAAGTACTTACACAAAACTAAAGTTTATACGCCGATTGTTACAGACATATCACAAAACGACGAAAAATACTTCAAATAAAACACCATATTGAAAAAATCAACCATAGACGAACAATACCCGTCGTGTACGTGCTGATTCGCGCACAAAATATTTGTTTTGAATCATAGATGCGCTCAAGCCACCAAAACAAATGAATGCTAGTTTATAAACCCTATTAAAGAAAAAACATATCGTGGTGGACAAAGGCCCTTATGATTTTTTTTTTTAATAAAATATGAATTTTCACGAATATGACGGGCAAGAAAAGGCCGATCTTTGTAATATTAATTGGTTGTGTTAAGTGTGTAAACAAGTTTTTTTATGAAGTTAAATGGGAAAAATAATTATATTAAAAGAACACGATAGATAACCCATTTTCTGTTTGATCTTCAACCAGTGAGCATGTGGCGTTAAAAGATACGGAGCTTTTCCGGGAAACGGTCTTGGGCAGAGTGGAACTAAACGTGTTTAACCCTCGGGAATCAAGGAGAAACTCACCCTCTATTTAGAGTGCCGTAAAAGAGTAGTTTCGGCGTCCGAAGTAATTTCTATTATCCTTATTTTAGAATTATACGTAGTGACGTTGACCAACGGCGGTCGAGAGTACAAAATCGCAAGGACAAAACAAAACAGATATAAACCGGTTACATCTGAATTTTCGAGAAGCATTTTGCAGCAACTAAATGTGCATTGCAAGAGTTAAAATTTTTAAACAAGTCGGAGGCTTCGATACGGTTTAGAGCCGGAAAATATCGAAGTCTACCAAATATGGGAAGCTCCGTTTTCTTAACTATACCTAGGATTAGGGTGTAAAACAATGCGAAAGGGTTGCTTCGCCTCTTGATAAGCTTTGATACTGGGTGTGCCGACCTGGCGATTGACTACCATCAAAGTTATACTTCATACATTCAAGCAAGAAGCAACATGATAACCTCAAAAAAAAACGAGCATTAATTTAGTATACACTTCCCTTTCGACTTTCAGCCAGTATAGCAGGACATTGGAAGCTTACGCTTTTTCGTGGGAATCGACCGCCGCACACAGGCGAAAATCGGGGAAAAGCCGGCCATAAATAGTAGTAGTGCTGATATGAATCACAAACATGTTTAATCGTAAGAAAATGTTAAAACTGAGATAACACGTTCATTTAAACATTTTTTAAAGCCCCCCCTGCCCTTGGGTTCATTTATTGCATTACATAAGCGCTGTGTAAGTACCTATTTCCTTAAAAAAATAAAACTCTATGAAAAATGTTACTATTATTATTAGACTGTTATTATTTTAACAATTTAAGCAGTTAAGAGTTTAAAATTCATAATAAGAGCGTTTATTTCGGCTCGAATTGAAGTTGGATTGAGGCACTTAACAGAGAGAGAGAGGTAAACCATTTTAACAGAATTGTAGGATTGAGATAGTTAATCCTGCATTTTTTCCAAATTGACTTGCCTTTGTCACTTTTGAGTGCCTCAATCCGACTTCAATCTGCGCTGAAATAAACGCTTTTTGACTGAAAATTTTTGAAATAAAATCCAAGTGACAAGACTTTTGATATACCTGAGGTTAATAAAATTGCTTATTATAAATTAAATAAAGTTGTGATTTGTTTGTTTTTGTTCTATTTAATTTTATAACTAACTTTTGTGTGTAAAAATAAGAGCAATTTAAAATACATGTTAAGAGTAATATATTTAAGTATGTAAAGTATATACAGACCTCACTTAACAATAACTTTGTAATAATAATAAAGCCTAACCTATCTTAATAACTAAAATCAATCAATATCTTCACTATCACTTTCATCAGCAGAAACTGTTGGTTCATCAAAAAACGCCAAAACTTTTGAAGGGTACTGTTTAAGCTTTTTAGCAGATGATTTTTTCATATTGGAGATTAAAGGATCAGAAGATATTAAAAGATTACAAAATATATCCTCCATGTTTTGTTTTCTTGAAAACTTCCGTGCATGAAATTCTCTGAATCTTTTAATATCTTTGTTTCTTGATTCCTGGGCTTCCTCGCCAAGTTTCCCAATTGGAACCATAAAATATGATATTATATCAGAACTGTGCATTAAGATTTTATGGACGGAAGTTGGCATATTGTACCACGGATACAATTCTACAAATTTTCTGGCCGTCTCAAGACAGTAGTCCTTAAAACTATCAATTTTTATATGAAAACCACTAGAAATTATTAATAAAATTATTCTGAATCTAAATATCAAATCTTGATCAATGCCTGTAATTTCCGAAGATTTTGCAGCATTCTCAAAAAAACGGCGAGCAGTGTTGCCGTCATTAGTACTTCCAAAACCAGGTTTTGGTCTATCAACCAATAGTCCCATTTCTTTAAAAAATAAGTCTTGGATTCGTTTTTTGGCATTTGCAAGTTTTTCTTTGTTTTCCTGGCCTCGCTTGCCATTGCTTAAATTCCTCTTATAAGATAGATGCAGCAAACACTCAAAAACGAATCCAAGCATGTAAAGATGACAAACCAAATTGATATCTAGATTCGTCAGTAATTTCCTGTTTTAAAATCTTCTCGATATTGTTAAAATCTTTGAATGTTAGATTACACAAATAGCATCTCTGAGTTGAAGTATTTTCAGTTACAGCATTACACAATTTGCCATCTATCATTGTAAAATATAAAATGTATTTTAAAAATACAGCGTTTCCTTGAATATCAAGCTTTGTTGGTTGCAAATCTGAAATTTGTTGGTCAAAATATAGCTTTTCTCTCACTGATAGCTCTGTTGTTTCGTGCCTAAACTGGACTCTAAGAGGTCTACAGAATCGTGTGGAGGAAGGTCTGGGATTTTCCCAGATTACAAACTTATCTTTTGATTTCGGGTCCCCGTTAATGAGCTGGATTAGCACCATTGATGTTAAAAAGATATTAGCATCTGAAATATTGGACTCTACAAACTGCTGTTTGTATTGACTCACCCCAGAACTCCCGTCACACCCCCATTTGCAAATTAAATGTAAATTATTATAATTTTCTTGGTTTAAAAATTTAAAACTTCTTTTAGGGACTCAAATAACCTTAAAGATGTATGATCCAGCAAACTTTGAAGAGGCACTTCAGCTACATCTTCAGAAATGTTTTGGGATTTTCTCGGGTAGGACTCTTTTATTTTATGTTTTTGCATGGCAGTTACGGCTTCGTCCGCTGCAAATGGTATTTCACATTCTTTTTGAAGAGATTTTTTATATTTTGATGCAGGGTTGGTGTTGAGAATGCAACATTATTTAACACATCTGCTTCATCCAGTTTACCTTCGGACCTAAACTTCATTTGAGCAGCAAATGTTAGTTCTTCCGGGCTTCGATCTGCTCGCAACGGTTCAGTTCTTCTTCTTTTTGATCGTTCACTCAAATTTAAAAATCCAGTGAATGGCCTCCCTCTACTCGATGAAGTTGTACAGTTTTATTTCTTGATGCTGTTGACCATTTTGTGTCATATTTCTCGATGAATTTATATAAGACTTTTGAAGACTCTTCTGACAAGCGTTCAACTCGCATGGTGAGTCACTTTTTCTGCCAAATACCGACACTGCTACCATTCTTTCCTTGGACTGACAAATTTAACCAATTGACAGTTGGCTTCTTTTAAACAAGCGTTTGTTGCAGACCCTGAAAAAATAAGTTGTATTTTGATTAATTATTTTATTACTAGCAATATATGTTCATCGGGGATAATGTAGGATTCTAATGGTAAAAAGAATTTTTTAAAATCGATCCAGTAGTTTCTGGAGAGACCTATTCGAATTCAAACAAACAATCAAATCTTTCCTTTTATAATATTTGTACAGATTATACTTTGCAATCAATGGTACTTCAAATTACATTAGAAAAATCTTCCAAAATTGAGACCGTAGCTTGAAGAATTGAATGTTAATTCTAAAAAACTACATTATCAATAGCTGTTTGGATTATAATTTATATTTTGAAACTACATGAATGATTGTTAAAACTGTTTCTTTAATTCTTAGTTCAATGTAATTAGAACAATATATTTTAATAAGATTTCGCCATTTAAAATTGGTCGCCATATTGAATTTTAAACCCATATGGAAATTTTTTTATTTCTCTATTTAATTTTCTATAAAATAATGTTTTATTTTATAAAAATTGATTTATTCTTTAAGTTAGTAGGAGAAAATTATTTGTTGCGTTTGGGACCTACATTTTATACGAATTTGGACCCAGACCATAAATTTTAAAAATATTTTCTCGTCAAGATCGCAAATTATCGCAGCAACTTAAGATGGGATCTTACAAAGGACTTATTAAACAATAATTTAAAGCTAATTTAAATGCGGAAATTACGGGAAATCATACTTTTACTTTAGCAAAAAGTGAAAAATTGAAATTAAAAAAAAATTAATTGTTAACTTTTCAGAACACCAGTATAAAAAAACGTAAAGAAATATTTTAAATAAATATTATTTTTAATATTCTACTTACCACCAGCAATAGGCTCCATAGTTACTTTACAAAATTTTCACCCACACTTTGCTGAAAAACTGAATATAAATTACTAATTTTCACAGGCGCTTTTGAATCACAATGAAATAGTCTCCACGAACATCAGCTTTCAACTAAAATATTTCTGCAAGTGACAAGACTAAAAATAAAAGGGTGATTGTTTATTATACCCAGGTAACTAGATAATGAAATTATACTCAGAATAGGCCTTAATTGCGAAGTTGCTATTTCCGATTTATGGCCGGGTTTTCCCCGAATTTCGCTTGTGTGCGCCGTGGGGCGAAAGGAGTGTGTTTGCTCGTGAAAATTGAACGGGAACTCGCCGCCAATTATTGGAGTCCTTCTTCTGAGGTTAAGTATTGTGAGCGGTAAAGGCCTAGATCCCTGTTGTTTTTACGTTTTGTTTTGTGCACAAGGTTGTCTTTCTATGGCGGAAGATTGGACGTCAGATTGAAAGCAAGGTGGTCGTATGCAATACCAGTAGCAATCCTTGGTTCGACCGCCATTATTTGTGCCCTTCACTAACCACAACTAACCACAGCTATGGGTTCAAAATATTTTTTTATGAGTCTTTGGTTAAAGGGAGTCTGGTGTATTTGAATTTAATATTTCGAAGCAATACCTCTAACAAAGGTACAATTTGCTCACTTTATTAAGAAGAGGAATGTACATCCTTTTCATTATCTCAAAAATATTGATAATTTTGTATCACTGACACTTCTTCTTTTGCATGGTTCTCCTTGTAATACTAGAAGTCTGCAATAATTGCAAGAAATAATAACCAAGTTCTTCTTTGCATAAAATATGTAATGTTTATGGTTTTAATGAAATCCAAAGTCATTGTGATATCTGTTCAATAAGTTTCGGCTATTTAGAACAGTTCTTACCATTATTTTAGAACATTAAGTTCTTTTGTCGATTAACCCTTTCAGTACGGGAGAAGAGTTGACCAGCTTTGAGCTTAAGGACAGAAAACGTGTTTCCACGCAGATGATTCTAAGGCATTTAGGTCAAGATGCGTGCGTTCACGCGCTAATAAAATATTGTATTTAAATTTTAAATATTGGCGCCAACTCATGGAAGTGTTCACATCAAAAACGTACTAGCCCAAAGTGCGGGGACCAGTGGTTTACGTTAACTATTGAAGACAGAAGATAGACGATCACTTAAGCTCTAAAATATGCTCGTCTGTACAGCAAAAGACAAGCCCGTCCGGAAAAGGGTTAATGTCTCGCTAGTAACAGAAGAATAAGTAAAGCAAGAGTCAGCCCTGAAATTTGTATGAAAATTTATACATTTTATAATTTTTTGTAGTTTTTTTCTCCAAATATTTGTGTTTAAACAATTCCAGAATATCTAATGTCAAACTTACTAAGAAGCAGACTGGAATCAGGTTGTTTTTCGTAATTCAAAGTAAATCTGAATAATCAAATGATAGCGATTATTTCAATAATCGAGTTATATATATATATTATATATAATTCAAATTATCCCATCACTAGTTTTAATCTAATAAATAAAATTTTTGTGGGCTCAATTGAACTTAAACAATGTTTATCTATTATATGGCCATAAAACGAAAATTGTTTTAAAAAATCTAGAAAGCACTTTTATGGAACAAAATGTATCTTTAACTAATCTATGGTAAAATTGGACTTAGCAGCATTTTCTTGTAAGCCCACATCTTCCTAGAATGGGCATTTACAATAATTTACTAACTTAAAAAAAATTAAGTTTCCTTACTCTTTTCCTTTTAGGTGTTCTTGTGTAAAACTTTGCCTTTTTTCAAATGGACATTCACCAGGGCTTGCCTGAACCATACATGTTGAAACAGTTTCAACAGCTGGTCCCTCAACTTCTTGATTTTTAGGAATGCAACTTAACTTTAAAAAATGATCAATGTCTGCATTACTGGGAGTGTAAATATATGTTCTGCTGACTTCTACCCAATTAACCTTGTTTTTAGATTTATACCAGATAAAATCACTAATGTTTTTTTCAGTATTCACTATTTCAAACTTTGAAGGATATGTTGGAAAATTTGCTAAAATAGAGTTGGGCAGATTTAGTGATTCCACCCATGGTGAATCAACTATTACATTAAACTGGCTTTCATTAATTGATAGAGTTAAATTATTCCCCAAACAAAATACCTTTTGACACGGTGTATCTTTTGGTATCTCAACATTATTTAAGGAAAGTTTTGCAGATGAACTTTTGTTTGATATATTATCAGCTGCTTTTTTCTTACACTTCTTGTTAATTTCTTTATCTACATTAGCTGTAACCCTTGTTAAAAAAGTATTAAGGGTTTCTGAAAGCTTCCTTGAAAAGTTAAACCTTCTATTTATTTTGTAATTTTCATTTCTATATTCAAAACTTATTTCAAAATGTTCACCATCGGTACAATGCCTTAAATAAGCTTTGTTCATTTTAAATATATAATGATGAATATATTTACTTTTTGACAAAAAACAGGTCAAATCTCTTTTTTTCAAAAGCTTAAGTTGTGAAAACATTTCTGAGGTTAGGGTAACAATAAGGATGTCGATAGGTCGATAGCACTATCGATATTATCGATAGTATTGACTTATTGAAACTTATTGACAATGAAGCACCTGTGCGCCTAAATTCTCCAAGCAGACGCTCCAGCCAAGTTTTTTGACTTTGCGTCCGACGCGCAATAACTGCTTTCCCCTTTACCCTGAAGGACCTACCTTTCATTTCGTGTTCGAAGCCCAAGGAACGTTTATTAAGGTTAGGTAAAAGTCATGATACTACTATTACTCGAGAAGATAAACCAGAGAAATAGAGAAGAGGAGAAAGCGCTTCAATCTGCGCGAAAAGTCTAATATAGGGCGCCGCCATGGTTGCTTTCGCTTGTCATTTTTTCATCATTTTTGCTTGTCATGTCATAATTTTGTTTTTTAAACAAAAATTTAATAAAAAAAAGGTTTTTGGATGAATAATATTACGTTTTTTGAATAAAATTAAAGTTTTAAAATGAAAACAATTACCATTATTAAACAGTTTTACTATGCAGGTGAATAATTTGTATGAATTTAAAAATATTTATGGGTTAGAAGATTTTTTTTTTGGTAAAAAGCTCAGAATATTGAAATCCTACATAATGTGTTTTTGAATTTTTTTGTAAGGATAAAAAAAAATACGTTACAAATAGCTAAATATATACAATTTTTTAATGAAAAAGGGGAAGAAGATCCAGGCGACTTGGCAGAAACGATAAATGGAAATGCTAAAATCAAAATACCAACTTGTTTACCCAAAAAAAAACTTTAATAATTTTACCCAATAACTGCCGTGCTGTCTTTAGAACTTTAAAGTAAACATATCTTTTTAATGGGTTCTTTAAAAAATCCCAAAAAAAGGCTTCTGATATTCATAATTTGTGTACAATATTTCATACTTTTTTTGAAGTGCTCTTATGAAGGTGTATTTCATAATTTTTGGGGGGTA
>JAHBCN010017775.1:0-17830 GCA_019359885.1 Listronotus oregonensis
TAGTTACTATGTATTATACCTGAGCCATAAATGTTTGGTATAGCAATAATTATAAAATATTTTTTTTATATTAGCTGGTTTAGACTGCTCTACACCTAATCTTGTATTTTCAAGTAATCTACAGGACATTTTT
Organism: Listronotus oregonensis; assembly: GCA_019359885.1. NCBI lineage: Eukaryota > Metazoa > Arthropoda > Insecta > Coleoptera > Curculionidae > Listronotus > Listronotus oregonensis. The sequence continues at coordinate 134 of JAHBCN010017775.1, forward strand.
TTACCAGAATATATTAACTTTGTAATATGTGATAGATATTTTTTCTTTAAATATATAAACTTTTATACATCAACGGAAATGGGTTTATTTGGTTAGTTTCAAAATTTTAAAATTTCCCAATATGGCGTCCATAAAAAAAAAGTTTTTAGAATAAAAAAAAAATTGTTAAAAATTTTTGATGCAATAATTGTTATCTACATAAAAGTTGTTCAAAAATTTAAAAAAAGTTAAAAAAGTTATGTTAAAATATCTCAAAAACCCAAAAGAGGTTAAAAGTAGGCCGCTGGCGTCTTATACTAAAACTTGTCCATTTACCCTTTTTAAATTTTTTTTTTATAGTTTTTAAAGATCATGCATCACCAAAATGGCCCACTCTACACCGGGTGGTAAACTATAGCTAACTATAATAAACTTTAGGTTTCCTTAGTGGATACAGGATCGTAAAAGTGTCTGCCTTTAGCTACTAAAGTCTTAGTCTTGATATATACGATTGTGGGCCTTACCCTAATTCTTTTTAAGGTAAAAAAGGTACTCATAAAAACATTCCAAAAAGTGTATTATTTTAAACGGAATATGATCTATTTTATGGCATGTCATGTAAAGGCATATCTGCATTTGCGCTTGTTTCTTAAATTAGGCTTAAAACTGGCTTAGAAATTAAATATTAAGTGAAAGTACTATCGTCACAAAACTATGAATGGGTTAATTGTGGAAGAAAGAGGATTATAGATGAAAAAAAGCAATACAGACAATACAGTTAATGCCAGTACTGAGCCCCCCAGCATTAATTTGGTGAAAGATGGAAGAGTGGCCATCTACAATAACTGCTATATGTTGATTAGAAAGCAAACGGGAGAGTTTAGGTGGGAATTTTGTCAAGACACGCAATATGTCAGACCCCGGTAAAAGCTTTGAATATGTCAGGGAACGATTTAATTTTCCAAAAACTCAAGGGACTTGTTTCAGTTATTTAAAAAGGAAAAAAGGTAAGCTGTGAAGCTTTTGTAAAGGAACCGTACCGTCTGTCATCTTAAATTTTGTGTAATCGTTGGACAAACCAAAATATTCGATATTAAGACATAAACTTTCTTCTTATTTGTTTTTTTCCCATAGTCCCCGTTAAATGTTGGAAACTATCTTAGGGGGGAAATTTTTGATATATCGTCACAGAAAGGTCAGTTTTGTAACCTACACAATATTGATTTAAAAAATAAAATAAATAGGTATTAAAAATATTTTTATGACACACAAGTATGATTTTTTTTAATTAAGAAATCAAATGGTTTTGTATAAAAATATAAAGGTACAGGGGCTAAACGAAAATTTCAAAAAACTTATTAAAGATAAATATTAATACACGTGGAATAAAAAGAAATGGTTGCCCAATTTTGTAATAAATAACGTTATTTTGTTATTAAATATCTCAGTTTTACTGCTTTAATTGCTGCCTCCTTAGTAGGGGTGAAAAACAACCAACCTGTGGGTCTCGTGTATCAAAAGTGTCTAAAAAAAAGATAAAAGGGGTGCCTTAGCTCTTTTATTTAAGAGAAAAACATCATGATCGAAGTATGTTATTTTTAAGGGTAACATAGTTTTACAATAATTTGTTTTCAAAAAAGGATCTTTAACCCTAAACCAATTTTACCAAGTCGAAAATTTTTTTGCGTCGATTCTTGAGCTTTTCCCCTAATATTCTTGGTTAAACTGTAGCACATGATCATTATTTTTATAATTGATAAAAAGGATAAATTCTCCTATGTTTACTCTGATACAGACTCCCTTTTTTTTTAGCTTATCATTATAATTCTTTCATCATTTTCATTATTTTTGAATCTATTAAAAAAATTTTTTTTTACCTACTTAATAATTTTTTTTTTCCCTAATATAAACCAACGAAACCAACAGTACAAAAAAAAGAATACGAATATAAGTCCCAAAATTAGGCCCAGCTTTCCTGTTTTTCTGTTATAAAAGACATAGGCATAGATTTCTAAAATAATCGTCGTTAAAAATTCTTAACAATAAAAAATACTGCTTGGGTTTCCCAGGGGTTTATTACAGTACATATCATCAGAACAGAAGGTTTCGTTTCCAATAATATATTCAATGGCATCCGATTCAAAAAAATAAAAGGGTCTAATATGAACAATTAATACAAGGTGTGTCAAATTTGTGTGGTTTAATGTTTTTTTTTAAAATAAAAACTATAAACTTAGAACCTCTGTATATTTTTTTGTCTAAAAATTTATTAGCTTTAAATCAAGGTCTACATAAATCTAATTTTCAATACGGGGTGTGCCATGAAATTTTGAGGTAATATTTGACCTTAATAGAATAAAAAAAAAAAAACAAATTAAACATATTAAATTATTATAATACTTTTTTTTTTTTTTTGAAAAACTGCATAATGTGCGGTTTTGAACTTTTTCAATCGCCTTTTTACAATACAGGTTTATTAAAAATGTCTTGAAGAATTAAAATTTTTAAAAAAATATCAGAGTATTTCATTTAAAATATCAAAATTCACACCACTTTCGGTTAGACCGAAATGATAGAAAATGTTTATTATTTTTTATAGATACCTTCTTCAATTAAAGAATTGATTTTCTTTAAAATTAACTTAAAAACGTCATTTAAATGACTTTGAACATATGGTGTCACTGGTTTTTTTTAGTGGACCCACCAATTCCGTTTGTGCGCAAAAGAAAGCAGACACGTATCTGTTGTGGGTAAAGCATTTTTTTTAGTTTTTTTTTTTTTTTCTAAGGTAAAACAAATATATATATATATATATATATATATATATATATATATATATATATATATATATATATATATATATATATATATATATATATATATATATATATATATAAAAAAACCGGGTGTTTAAAAGGTTTCCCCCTATAATTTTTTTATTTTTAAGATGGAAAAATCAAATTTGGCTTGTCAATATATGACCTAAAAATGCATTGAATGACATATTTAATTGTTTCTAATGTTTTCCCTTTAACCCGGAAATGACCTCAACTATTAATTTGAAATGGAACACCGTTATTTTTTTTACCTATTCGATGAAAATGACATTCTAAATACAATTGCCCCCCATATGTCAACTTATAATTTTCTTTAAAAATTTTTAAATTTTTTTAAAATCTAATCTAAGTCCATGACGTCGTTAAAAAAACCCAAATTTTTTTAAAAAACAATAGTGTTAATTATTTTTTTATATTTTATATTTTTTCCAAAAGGAAAAAAGATTTAAAAATCTTATTTCTAAACATAACAAATTTTTTTTCAAATGAAATGGGGCTCGTTGGCATATTCGAAAGAGCATTTTTGTGAATAATTTAATACCCCACACTTGATATTTTTGGAGTTAAATCAACACAAAAAAACCTAAAATAAAGGCATATAAGTTGTTGCTTATAAGAATGATTTTTATATGATTATTATTATTATTATTAATTATTATATTTACAGGTATTTAAATAAAAATCCTTATTATTAAACACAAAAACTTTAAATAAAAAATTTAAACATTAAACTATGTAACATCATTGTTTAGCAAAGGTTTTGTTTTTTTCCAAGCCTACCACAAAATTAAAATACATATAATTTTTTTAATCGAATCCAGGGCATCCAAGTTTAATAATTTTATAAGCAAAAACACTATGCCTATTTTTTTGCTTTTTAGTGTTGTTTTAAACAAAATATCAAGTATGGGGTATCAAATTATTTGAAAAATGTCTTTTCAAATATCCCAACGAGCCACCATCGATCCATTTAAAAATTGAGTTATGTCTAGAAATACGTTTTTGGGAAATTTTTTTTCCTTTCTGGAAAAGACCAATACGTCAGATAATAAAACTATTTTTTTCGCCTCCTTTACTCAAAATTGGTTGTTTTATGATGTCAGGCACTCTAGATTAATTTTTAAAAAAATTAAATATTTTAAAGGGGAAAAAGTCAAAAATTGAAAAAGGGGGTCATTTTTGGATGTCATTTTCTATCAAAAGGTTAAAAAAAAAAAATGGGGTTTATTTAAAAATTAAAAATTTGGCCATTTCGTAAAACCGGGAAAATTTCAAAACAATTGAAAATCATTGAATGATTTTTTGATCATTTCGACAGGCTAAATTTATTTTTTTCCCCTCTTATAAAAAAAAAAGTTATAAAAAAAAAATTTTTAAAAAACATATATATATATATATATATATATATATATATATATATATATATATATATATATATATATATATATATATATATATATATATATATATATATATATATATTTATTTTATTTTCTTTTTTTTTTTTTAAAGCAATGAATAGCCTCTTCTTGTTTCTTGAGCTGTCACTTTTGGATGATTTAATTAGGTATCTCATTGTTAAAATTGACAATAAAAGTTGTCTTGTATTTTAATCTTTCTTTATTTTTCCCAAAATTTGTTTTTTTTTTAAAAATTAAAAATAAAAAATAATTAGGTAGTCATTTTTTTTTTACTTGTTACTTTTAAATAAACGCCATTTTGTAATGTTTGACCAATTGCGTCACAATATAAAGCATATGTTCAGATTTCAAATGATGTATCACGTCGTTTTTTGCCATTAAAAATGCGAATGATCATAAACTCAAAAACTGTCAATAGATAAACAAATGAATTACGTAAAAATGAGACGTAAAAAAATTAATTACTTTTTTGAGCGTTTTTCCCAAAAAAGTTAAGGATTCTCTAAGGTAGTAAAAAAAAAAATTTGGGTTACTTGAGCACCTTTAAAAATAATGAAACTTTTAAGGCTGTTTCCGATATATTTCAAGATCGAAAACAATTTTTTGAATTAACTTAAAAAATTTATTTATGGCGCCATTTAGTACTATTTTGTTGTACAGAAGGCTTTCTAATAAACAAAGAGTATGAAACCCCAGAGCAAACATTAGGCAGGTCTTTAAAAAAAGTTTCGGGCTCAACATGGTCCCCAAAGGGTGGCATAATATGAAACGAGCAGATGAATTGTTTCACAAATTTGTTTCAACATGAAGTGTAATAAATATTAAATTATGTATAAAAAAGCAATTTCAAATCTCTAGCAGCATTTTCAGTGTACCAAAAAAAATCGCTCTGAACTGATTTTTCGCCATTTTTTAAAATGTTAAATATATTTTTCAGGTAAAATACAGAAGATTTTTTTTTAAATTTTTTAAAAACATAAAATAGAAACTATAATTTCTCTAAATTTCAAATTTTTATCACCAACTTTGCGGAGATATTTAAAGTTAAAACAAAGGGTTTTCAAAGAAAATTTTTTAAAATTCACAAATCAAAAAGGGAGTTATGTTACAATTATGTAATATTAATTGTTGTTATACTACCAACATATAATTAAAAAAAAAAAAAGATAGTATTTTACTCTCCCTCTACCTGGAAAAAAATTACAAAAAGTGAAATTTCGCTGAATTTTACCCTCAATTTGTCCTTTTGTTTTTTCAAAAGGGAAAAAAAGAAAGATAGGTAAGTAAACTGTTATACCTTTTTTTACAAAATAATAAACAAGATGTTTTTTTATCTTTCTAAAAAAAAACCTTAAGGCTGGCCGTCCACTGGATGCGTAGTCGTACGACCCACTGGTCGTGCGTAATTGTCCGTATATGTCCGACTAATCCCTTAACATGGAAAGGCGTTAAACGGCGTCGATTGCATACGCCTTCGGTCGGACAACTTCAACCGACTACATCCGACTTGCGACTAGTCCCGTTTGAACAGGATTTGTCGGACAATTTAAACGACTTTTTGTCAGTTTTTTTTAAAAATTTGAACTGATATAGAATTTGGATTGCGAAAAGCTAATTAGCATGGTGTCAGGGTCCCGTTGCAGGTCTTTATACAAATGAAACTCCATTAATCTATTTCTTTTCGACAATACTTGACTAACCCAATATTTTCTTCCTTTTTTTTGCTAATTTCCATCTTTAGTATGAATTTTTAAAGAAATATACATATATCCTCCCGATCCATTTAAAAAACCCGACACGAATGCAAAAATACTATACAAAATGTCGTACGAAAATAAAAACTAGTCGGTACTAATGGACGACCTACAGTCGTACACATTCGTACGATCTAAGTCGTCCATATTCTCACGACTACTAAGTCGTACGACTACGCATTCAGTGGACGGCCAGCCTTATAGTTATAAATGCTTTTATGTTTTTGTAAACCCCTTTCAATCGCAAAATTTGGCGTGTGCACCAAAACCAAAATAAACTGCTTAAGTTAAAAATTAAAAAAATTTTTTTTTACGTCTTAATACATAGGGAAAACAATCTGAAAAGTTTCATTATGTTTAAAAATGGCAAAGCAACCAATCTTGGATCACTCCAAAGGAAATGATTCAAATCCACTGAAATTACCTCAAAAAAGTCAATTAATATCTGTAATAATATACTTTCTTGTATATTTAAAAACGAAATTACATTTATCTAATTCCTTTTCTTCAGTTAGTTAGGTTGGATAGATAAAATATTCTCCAAAAATTTTAAGCGGTTTTAAGAAGTTTCAAATTTCAAACTTTTGGGCATCCTGTATAGATTTTAATCATATAATATGCCTTTGTTATTTATACAGTGAGGACATAAAGTCCGTCCCCCCTCTAACTTTTGAACCGTTGGGTATATTGCGATGAAATTTGGCGCGGTGTTATATCAGAAATTTTCTTTTTTTTTAGTTGAAAATGACAACTTTACATGTCAAAATGACAGCTCGGCATGGTTTCGCATTATTTTCTTAAATGGAATAGTGGGTCATGCGACACCTCATTTTGAAGGTCTTTTTATGCTCAATTAAACCCTCCAATTTTGAAAACATTTGATTCATTTATTTTGAAATGGCGACCAATAATTTTTTTTTTGGTTATTTTTGAGTTTACAATGTACCTACTGGTAACATACAAAAATTTTAGGTAAGTAACTAATACAAAACTAATTAATTAGTTTAATTAATAACTATTTTTTTTTAAATTAATAACTAATTAAACAAATTTAAAAAAGTTAACAGATTAGAACTAATAGAAAAATAAAAAGTCAGAAAGAAGAAAAAAATGTCAAATATTTACTTTAAAAGATGTTAGAAATGTCCACCTTGGACCTCTTGACAATAGACATCCTGTTAGAGAATTCTTCCCTAACATTATGCAGGGTTGCAGGGGTTATTCCTGCACACACTTCGATAATACGTTGTCGAAGGTGATCTAGAGAATCAGGAGCTGTTTTATAAACTTGAGACTTGACGTAGCCCCATAGAAAATAATAAAGGGGGTGTCAAGTCCGGTGAGCGAGCTGGCCACTCTGTCGGACCTCGGCGACCAATCCTTCCAAAAATATGGGTCTATAATATAATCACCCAAAATGCCCCCCCAAATATTTAATTTTTGAGGAAATTGACTATGTCCTTCGCGAAACAATTGGGGGTTTTATCACTCCAATACCTGCAATTTTGAGTATTGACTATTCCATTCAGAAAAAAAGGTACTTTCATCGCTGAAGCAAATATGCCTCAGATAATTGGGGTTTTCTTCAATCTTTTGTGCCATAATCTCGCAAAACTGTAATCACCTGTCAGGATCATCTTCTGTTAATTCGTGGACAATTCTCATCTTGTAGGGATGGAATTTATTACTTTTTAAAATTTTCTTAACGGAAGAACGTGAAATATTGTATGTGTCAGCTACGTCCTTAGTATTTTGCTGGGGAGAAACTACCATTTCAGCTAGGACCTGCACTTTAACATCTTCGGGAATTTTGGGCCTTCCAGATCTTGGGGCATCTTTTACCGTACCTAATACTTGAAACTTTGACATAAGCCTCTGAAATTATTTCCTGCATATTGGCCGTCCGGAAAGCGTTCATTGAAGATGCGAACTGCATTATGATAACGCCAAAAATGATAACTGTTCAATTTTTTCTTCTAACGGACGCCCATTTCAATTCAATGATATTTTTGAAAGTTTTGAAACAACTTGACATACACGTTTTAGAATGACAAATATCAGGTAACCATAGCACTAACTGATTAATTATTGCATGTGAAGATAAAAATACTTACCTACCTTCCGAAGATACGTAATAAGGAGTTCAAATTTAAAACTGGTCGCCATTTCAAAATAAATGAATCAAATGTTTTCAAAATCGGAGGTTGAATTAGCATAAAAAGACCTTCAAAATGATGTCGCATGCCCCACTATTCCATTTAAAGAAAATAATGCGAAACCATCAGCTGTCTTTTTGAATGAAAAGTTGTCATTTTCAACTAAAAATAGAAAGTTGTCTGATGTAACACCGCGCCAAATTTCATCGCAATATCCCCAAACGGTTCAAAATTTAAAAGGGGGGGGCGACGGACATGTCCTCACTGCATAATCTAAACAACTTTTAGGTTATTTTTTTATTAATAAAAAATTTTTTTACTTCATTTTTTTTAAATTTTTTTTTTACAGCAAATGTTTTGCAAAACCACATTATGATCTTCCATTTGTAAAAAATCAGCAAAGTCTACTATTTTTATGGTTATAAAAAAAAACCTAGGAAACTTTTTACCATTAAAGGGTTTCCCAAAAAAAGGTGGAGTTGCTTGATAATAAACATTAAAATTTTCCCTTTTCAGGAATCGGCCACACTGAGTTATCCCCCCTCTACTAAATATTCCACCAGTGATTTTGAATCCGATATAATTATTGCAAGATATTTTAAAGGTACCGGTTTCTTTAAAAATATTCCTTTTTAATTAAGTGATGTATCTTTTTGTCTAGCTGTCACTGGAAGGTTGAAATAAAGCTAGGATCATTTGGGAACTAAAAAAAAAGTTTGGTATTAAACATGCTAATCCTCGGGTTTTCAAAATTGTTTATCTAAAAGTGGACTTAGGACCCACACCAAATATATCCCAGATTTATGGGCCTCAGAAATATTTGGTAAAAACACACCAGCACACAAAAAAAGGGGTCTGTACATTTGACCAGCCCCTTATCTATACCGGGTATTGCCCCTCGAGCGGGACATGGGGGAACCCCATGAAAATTTTGAAGTGGTCCAATATTGGCTCTCTAATTATTTTAGAAGAAAATATTATTAGATTTTTAAAGAGCACGAAAAGTTGTACACGTGTACAAATTTCAGCTCTTCTCAGTCCGCCACTAAGAGATAAATCTAAAATAATTTAAAGAATCCCCTATCTTCTTACGCCCCCTTATTAAAAGTTTAAAAAAAATACCAAAAAAATTTTTAACCTCTTCTCTCAAGTTGTCGATCAATGTCACATCATTTTTAAATAATGAACTACTCAAATCAAAAAAAAATCACTATTAAAAAAAATGTTTTATCGGGGAAATAGTTACGAAGAGTAGCGGAATGTTTGCACCCTACCCAATAGGAATCCAATAAATCGACAATAGAACGGACGAAAAAAAAATTTGAAATTACAGGACAGTAATCAATAATTGCAAATGTGAAGAAAATCGACGTGAAAATCAGAGACAAATTGTACAAAACGGGGGATTTTGACGGGTACTTTGTGTAAAGGCCGGGGAAAAATTAACGAGACAACTGGAGGACATTACTGGACAAGACCACACCACAAATTTAATTTTAAAAAATGAAAAACCATTAAAATACGAAAGACACCAAAATTAAGAGACGGAGCGAAATACGACGACAGAATTTTGCTTTGAGATGATGGAGAGGACAAACACTAACAGAGGTTTTTTTCAAAATATTTGCTTTACTGACGAATGCACTTTTTCATTGAACAACGAACCCAACATTCAAAATTGCCGGTACTGGAGTAACGAAAACCAAAATAGATTTGTTGAGACAAGGATTCAATATCCCCAAAAAAATTTAAAGTTTTTGGGGGGAATTTTCGGCCACCATATCCTTGGACCATTTTTTTTTGACCGAAATTTGAATGCTGAGTACTTTCTGGAACTTTTAGAGGGAAAAATTTTGCCTGCTTTGAACAACCTTGCTGTGAAAATTAAAATTTTGGGATATATATGCATGGCTGCCCAGCACACATCCAGACTTGCGCGAATACTTGAAAAAGATTTTCGACTCAAGGCTCGAACCACCAATATCTTGGCCACCAGGTCTTCGGATCTTTCGCCAAACGATTTTTTTTTATGGGGACATTTCTAAGCTTTATACCAATAAAAAATATGAAAATTTAGACCAGCTAAGGAATGCTATTTCCGCTGAATGTGCCAGAATATCGATGTACCAACTAAAAGTAAGAAATGAGTTTTATAATCGTTTGGGTTCTTGTCGGCAGTTAATGGAGGAATATTTGAGCATTTGACTAAATCCTGATATTTTCGTCATAAATTGATTTCTAAATGTAGACAAATTTGTTTTATTGTCTTGGGGAACTGTGAGTGCATGTGTTGGAATTAGCTGTAAACTAAAATGAAATGCGAGGATTTTTTTTTGAAATTCCCGTATAAAATTGTTCAGTTTTGGCAATGACATTATAAATTAATGATCTAAATTGTCACTGATAAATCGATATGGTGTTTTTATTATTGATTTCTAGAGTACAGGGTGCATAATGAGATACTACGTTGCAGAAGTATTTAAGCAGCTTACTCTTTATTGGTTGGTTGAAAAATGCTTAAATTTTCATTTGGGTGGAACTTATTGTGCTCTTCAATAAATCCTAATAGCATTTTTTCTAAAATAATTAGGGAGCCAATATTTGACTACTTCAAAATTTACATGGGATTCCCTATGTCCCGCTCGGCGGAGCAACACCCGATATGTATTGGGATGCTGAATCCAAATGTTTGACCCATACACCCTCAAAATTTTGTAAATTGCGAAAAATTGCAATTAATTATTTTAAAACGAAATTATTCACGTAAAATTTTTTAAGCTGGTCTGGTCTGTGGAAGTCTGTTTGACCGTATATAATTCAAATTTTAAGTAGATTACTAGAAATTTCGAAAAATTGCAGTTATGAAAATGAAGAATATGTTATTAAAAAGAGAAGTTTGTTTATGTTTATTGAAACTAAAATCCAAAGCCGTTTTTTCCGTACACTTAAGTAAATTGAGAAAACTGATAAAATGGCTTAAAATTGCAACAAAAATTCATTTATGAAAATGAAGAAAATTTTCTTAAATAAAGTTAAGTAAGTTTTATCATATGTAATTCAATACGCTTAATCCATATGAAAATTTCCTTTTGGTATAACTCCAAATTGTTGAATAAATTGCAAATACTGGAAATGATTAAAAACTGCAAACAATTGCAATTATGAAATAATAAATATTTTATTACACAAGAAAAAAGTATGTTTTTATGTATTCCAAAACCCCTAATCTAAACCCAAATCCTCCAAATTTTGAATAGAATTGCGAAAAAAACGCTAAAAATGGCAAAAATTAAAGTTATTCCGCGATAATGATCTAAATTAATAATTGAATTTGGACTTATTTAAAACGAAAATTTCATCAAAAAAATTAACGAACAGGAGAGTGCAAATCTGAAATTGATTTCCTACAACTTTACTCGATACTTTTTTGAAATAGTTCGGTTATCAAGGAAAGTAGAATGTCAACATGATGGAAGGATTTTGCCTGGACGCTAATAGACCGAGCGCTCGCGGCAGAAAAAAGAAACCGATTTTTTACAGGCTGCCTTTGATACGGGTGATATTTATAGCCACAAGCTATAGATAGATGCACCTATTAAGTTCCGCAACGTGTTACTTCATATATAAACATTAACTTTAATTAGAAAAAAAAAGAAATTTTAAAATCAATTTTTTAATTGCCAATTGTTGAAGCATGGCTAGATTGCCAAACCCAAAAAAAGGTGCAGGCAGAGGGTTTTTCCCCAGTACAAGAGTAAAACATACTAATGCTGTTAAAAAAAATCAACTAAAAACCTTTTTTTACAGTCTAAAACACAATTTGACAATGGGGCATGAGATTGACAATTTTCACAAGGCAGACTGTTTCCCGATTTTAAAAATTGATACATAAAGGTTATTTCAAATTTTCACAGTTTTTTCAGAAAAATTTTTTTACAGTGAAAAAATTTTTTAAATAAAACAACAGTTCACAATATTGAATAAAACAAATGGCAGCCTAATACGATGTATACATAAAAGCAAAACTATTTTTAATTTGAAAAAAAAAGTAATGACTTTTAACGATTTTTTACATTGCCATTTATCCCAACAATGTTTATTAGTAAATAAAAAAGCTATTGAATGACACACGTTTATGAGGGTCATCTAGCGTTTTTAAATTTGAATATTATAGAATCGCGCGGTAGGCAGGTAACGTAAGATTGATGGGGTCAGGTAAATTAGGTGCCCCGTGTTCTTTGCTGCATCATGATGCCTAACCCTCGCCGGTCTCTTTCATCCCCTGACCATGGCGCCCTGACGCCCTTATAATCCCGGCTTTCTGTGTAATTAAAATTTCCCATAATAGTTTTAGAATAAAATACTGAGTTTTTCAGTAATTACAATTCACGCACATTACGTTTGGGTTCAGAAGTTTATTTTTCATGTTTTTTTTGAAAATTAAATTTTTAAAAAATTTTTTTTATATAACATCTATAAACAAAGTAACTGTTTTGTGTGAAAAATATTCTAAATTCACAAAAAAAAGTTTCAAGTTTACTCAAAAATTTCCCAAAAATTTTACATTTGATAAAAAAAATTAAATAATAAAAAAAATATATTTTTTTAAGAAAAAAATTAATTTAATTAATATTTATAAACATAAAATATATATTTAAATTTATTTGAGAAAAATTTTTAAAAGATTTTTAAAATTTAAAAAAAAAAAAAAATCGAACCCCAACCTCCGGGTTGGAAGTCTTGAACGCTACCGCTAGTCACATGGATATAGAATATAATATATTTTATAATCCGACCTTAATCGCGTTGACTTAGGCGGGGTTTTTGTTCTGCTTTTATTAATGCAGAATATGAAGAAATAAATATTCAGAGGAAAGGGTTTTTTATTTTTATTCTGTTAGTTCAATAAAATAGATATTTTTAAAATTCCAAAAAAACGTCCGTGTGTTACAAAATCTAAATTTAATACTACACTAGTACCACAAATCGTCTGCCATTCAATGTTTTTTTTTTTATTACCAAATATTTTTTAAAACAATGGGAAATGTAAAAATTGTTTAAACCCTTATAAGTTTTTTTTTTTAAGTTTTAAATGCGTCTGCCCCTTTTAAACTTTGAATTATATTTATAATTTAATATGAAATATTTATTGTAAAAATTAATATTTTTTCAATAGGCAGACTGTAAAAAAATTTTTCTGAAATACTGTAAAAAAATTTTTTAATTAATTTTTTTGCATCAATTTTTTAAAAATCAAAAACAGTCTGCCTTGTGAAAATTCGTCAATCTCATGCACACATTATCTAAATTGTGCTTGGCGCTGTAAAAAATGTTTTTAGTTACACGAACTACATTAGTATGCTTTACTCTTGTACTGGCCAAACCGTCTGTCTGCAACTTTTTTTTGGTTTGGAATCTAGCCTTATGTTCAAAAGGAAGAAAAAATTTTTAAGTCTTTTTTTTTATAAATTGTTAATGTTTAATTTTTGATAAACGTTGCGGAATTTTAAAAGGTGCATCTATCTATAGCTTGTGGCTATAAATATCACCCGTATCAAAGGCAGCCTGTAAAAAAAAGAAAAAACCATGCGGCATAGGATATTTAAAAAAAAAAGTTTGATACAAGCGGGAAAAGTTTAAAATCAATGAAGGGTTTTTTCTTACCTTAACTTTCATCGTTTTTGCATCTCTTTTATCATCGACAAAAAAAAAAAGAACAAAATGCTTTATCAAGCAAAATTTATTCCAAAAAAAAAATCATGTTAACATATGATCGAGTTCAGTAAAAAAACTTTTTATAACTGCAATCTTTGGGATTTTGCCCTTTTTAGCATTCGCAATTTTCTCAAAATTCAGAGTTGTACGTCCCAAAAGGCATATCGAAATACATGAGAAACATATTCTATCTTGTTTAATAAAAATTTTTTTTATTTTATAATTTAAATTTTTTGCAATTTTAATCCATTTTTAGCAGTTTTTTTCTTAAAAAATTTTTAGGGTGTACGGTTAAACGGAATTTGGGTTAGCGTATCGAAAACATAAGAAACATACTTGATCTGGTTCAATAAAAAAAATTTGTTTTCATAATTGCAATTGTTTAAAACATATTTGATATTGTTTAAAAGGGGAATCTACTTTTTTTTGGAAAAAAATGGACCCAAACGGACGTCGGATTTGGATTCAGCGATTAAAATACATCTAAATAGATGAGCCCGGTTAAATATACAGACTACTTTTTTTTAAATTTTTGTGCCGTTAAAATTTTTTTTTTTAAATTTGCTAAAAAAAAGTTCATTTTTTTGGTAGCCCCTTCAGAAAAAAAAAACCCGGCTTTTAAAAGCAAATCCTCTTTTTTATTTTTTTTTGCATATGATTAAATTTTGTCATTAAACTCCCAAAATTTTCCCAAATTATCTGTTTTTTTTAAAACCAAAGTCAGTTAAAAAAATTTCACTCCAATTTTTTATGCAAATATTTCAGACCGCTCTAATTTCAAAAAAATCCGGATATTTTTTCGTCATTTGGGGGTTTTACAACAAAATTTAATTAAATATACGAAAAAAAATACAAATAGAAGTTTTGCATTTGAAAGTCGTTTTTTTCTTGGGGGTTACCAGAATGTTCCCCTTGAAGTAATTGCACCGGTGTATCTATGTACGTTTCCCGTCTTACTTTTTGGAAAAAACATTTTAAATCTCTTACAGCCTTGCCTTTTAAAGACAAATTTGTTGTACGAAGAAGTAACTGTTGGTGTTATAACTGCTTTAAAGGACATTTATAAATTATAAACATAATAGTATATAAAAAATATCCCAAAATTCAAAATAAGTATTATTACCACTATGTATAATAATCGGATCGAGATCACTTGATCTGGTTCTCCAGTAAAAGCTAAAGTTTAAACTTTTTTTTTTTTAAATTTTTGTTGGGTATTTGCCAGAAAAGTTTCATACGGTGAGACTGCTTTTGTCCTGGTCCCGGGGTATAACGCAGAACATTTTAAGGTTAAAGGAAGAACACAGCAATAGGCTATTCGATCAAAAATGTCCGTCCCACTATGAAAAGAACTGTCATTAAGGTACCCTTTTGATTCGGCGCAGTAACAAAATCCCAGAAAATTTTGTAGAAAAATCAGTGTATGCCATAAATTTAAGTTGGCAACACATTTAGATTTGGAGCAGAGCCGGAGTCTTCTGTTTTCGTGTGCGACGACGCATATTCAGTTACGTATCTTTATAAATTAAAAATCAGTTAAAACTGATTTACTATTTCACATCAATATTCTTTAAGCTATTTTTTAATGTCATGGTAAGTGCTATATTGATATAACCCTGTAAACTGACCGCAAACTGCCAAGTAACTTACTGTAGACTGTTCGATTGGACCCTGTAGACTGTTCGATTGGACCCAATAGGTACAAGGCACGTAAGACGCGATGTTTTTATTGATAGCTGTAATTCTAAAACTTATCATTTTATATGTGCGCTTAAAAAGGGTTATTTTTCTCCTACGCGTTAAATTCGGCCCTTTTTTTTCTAATTTTTTTAAAAACAGTCGAACATAGACAGCCGATCGGTTCATACAAGATATTATTTGTTACGGTAAAAAAGCACAACTTTTTGTAAATGCATTTCGAAAGACAACAAATGTCAAACTGCTTATAATAAAAAAGGAATAAGTCTTCCCTAAACTTGTTGCCAAAAAACCGACTTTAGTTTCGTGATCAATGCACAAGATTCCGGTATTGCAAGAAAAACATCAAAATTAGCCAGGGGCAAGAAAAGTTAAAATTATTTTTGTTATTTATTTTACACAGTGATCGTTATTTTATACATAGTACCAAAGAAGTCCGAACCTGACCGTAGTATTCATTGTGCAAGATCCAAAAAGGCCTTTTCCCTATACCCGTTTACGTTTGTTGCTCTGCATCGTAGATAAAATTGTTCTACAGTACTGTCCTTCCATTAACCTTAAAACTTCTTTGGGTATAACTGCAAAATGTGTTTCCCATTGACGCCTCTAAACTAGCAGATCGTTCGAAAAAGAAAAACCTCAAAAAACCCAAAAAGAGACTTAAATGTTAATGATAAAATTTAAAAAAATAAAATAAAATAGAATTAAAATTAAAATTGTAAAAAGTTTCTTAACAAATAAAATTCTATGAACTTTTTGTGACAGCTTATGACAATTTGTTATGACGTTTTTTAGTTTGTTTTCACTTGTACATTTATTTTTTTGAAAAAAATTTTCAACTCTGAACCTGAAACTTAAAAGAAAACCCCCAAAAAATCACAAATAACATTCCAGTTTATTTTGTGGATATTATCAAATGCATGTTGACAGATTTTTGATTTGTGGAATTCTGTTTTTTCTAATATATGTTCTTTGTTCTTTTATGCGTTTGGCTAACGGTCTGGAAGTTTCACACATATAAAATATATTACGTCCGGATCTTATAAATAACATTTTTGTGTTTTCGTTTATATTGTAGGGTTTTTGTTTTTATTATTTGGGATCTAATGGTGTTTTGTGTTTTAAAGATAGTGCGAATATTAAATTTTTACCTTTTTGAATTATATTTGATAAGCCAGGAATATATGGTAAAAATAGATTTGTAATAGGTCTATTTTGATTGTGTCTTAAATTTGGTTGTACAAATTTTTTAAAAAACATTTGTTTATAAAATCAAGAGAATAATTATTTTAAACTAAAATATCTTTTAAAAAATTTTAGCTCTTATACCCCGGGACCCGGACCGAAGGGTCCCATTTTCAAAAAGTAGTAAGGCGAGTATCCCAAATAAAACAAACTGAAACAGATACTGATGTTACACAATAATTATCTTTACGCTTGATGCTGGTAAAACAAATAAATAGGTCATTATGTTAGACGACATAACCTGCCACAAAAAGTTTTTAGAATTTCTTAAATTTTATATATTTAAAAATTCTAACAATTTAAATATTATGTTTTAGGCGAATTGTTAGTTCATAGGGGTCAATAGGGCTGGCTATTTTTTTTTCTCTATAAAGTTTGTTCTATCAAAGAAACCTATTGTGCATTATTTACAAGAAACCATTAAAATCGGCGAAGTTTTGCAAGCGTCGCTCTTTAATGATTTCTCTTCAAAGAATGACGTTATGAAGCATGGATAGCCTTCATCTATAAGTCACACTGATATGTGTGCATAGGATGAAGCTCTAAGCTGTTAGGAGTTTCGTTTCCCGGGAAAGACCGCTATAGGCGCAAAAAAACTGTGTTCTTACTCCTGAGGTCCAAAGGAAAATTTACGTTGCCACCTAAATGTGTTGTAGGGGTGTTTTGACTTTAAATACGATTTCTAAAGTTCGTGGCCTGCGATGATCAAAGTAATACTTAAAGAGGATAGAAAAATGGAAAACGAGAATACCTAAGTTTAACATAAGAGAACCTATATACCCATTTTTTTCTGTTTTCTTAAATGTTTAATTTTAAGTGTTTATTTTTGGTGTAAAATTTAAAAATAACATTAAAGGTTTTTGACATTGTTTCCATGTATTATATAATGGCT
>JAHBCN010017776.1:0-31708 GCA_019359885.1 Listronotus oregonensis
ATCGTCGGAGAAACCCGAAAAGTGTGTAACTCCACATTTGCTGCAATTTTAGATTGTGGGGTCATCTATTAGCTAAAAATGAAAGCTATTACTATAGAAATTTGTGTATGTTCTGTAAACGCAGATTTTTAAAAATTAATAAAATAGAAAACTGCTTAACACCACTCAGCTGTTATCTGTAAATGAAAAATGTGTAAATCCGCAGTTTACATGGTTGTGTGGTAACCTGACTTTTGTTCATTGAGTTTAGCCGGTATTTTAGAGTAAATTTTTGAAAATAATAAAAGTGTGACTTGACAGAAAGTAAGGTAAGTATATTTATTTTAGTTTAAACACAAAGTAAAAAACAAAATTTACAATAAAACCCGACGAAAGTTTATTTAAAAAAACACTGGAGTTACACAGTTTTCCTTTTAAGTTATTTTGTCTTCTATGAACATGAAAATTGTGTATCTCCATATTGATACATTGCATTAATACAAAAAAATCTGATCAATTTTTAAAAATGTTGTAGATTATAACCATGTCAAGAGGAAAAAAAATACTTGCAATGGTTTTACAATCGAATGAAACAAAAAACGAGGATATGCAGTGTAATTCTGTCAGCACTATTGAGGAATGCATAATAGCTGAAAATGGTCTATTACAAAAAATAGATCAAAATTATGAAACCCCGGAGATTTTCATGCAAGGTATTGTTTTATTGGTTATTCCATAATAGTGGCGAGTTAGTCTGTAGGCGCAGAAATTTTCTATCGAAGTTTGTACTAATGAACAAAAAAAAAAACAAAAGGTCCCTAACTTTAAAATTACGTTTAATTAGTTGCTTATCAATTTTTAAGCTGATTAAGAAAAAAATGTCTTTCATACGAATCTATTATTGTATTTTTATGTTTAGTTACCAACTACCTAACAGTGTAGATTATACCCGTGTGGACAAAAAATGCATTTTATGCCCAGGCAGGCCATAAAGTACACTTTGACTGACACTGACATCGAAATGAAATGACCTGTCATTGACAAGAATTGTATAATTAAATTGATTTTTTTTCTAGTATGGCATAAAAGTTTCTATGCACCGAGGGTATTATTAGATCAATATTTATTTTAGTTTCAAGAGACGTTGCTGTGATGGACTTAGAAACAAAACTAGATGATTCAGATGAATACGGCCAAAATAAAAATGGCAGATATGAAACAGAAGTTCATAAGGAGGCGGAAAATGCTACAATAAAAATTATAGCAGTGGAGAATTTGGAACAAAGACAAGTTTCACCACAAGTAGAAAATTTTCAACTGGGATCTGAAACAACGGCATTGGCGATTCCCTTGCAAGGTATAGACATTTTTCTTTTATTTTTCGAAAAAAAAAACATTGCCCACCTATTTACTTTTAAGATAAATAGTTAAGTTTTTTTTTAGTTTTTGATGTAATGGATCTGGAACCAGGTGAAATGCATCTAGGCGCCCGTGATATAAATGACAGTCATCTAACGGGAGATTACGAATTTGAAAGTGATAGCTCTGAATATGTACCCGAAGAACATTCTTTAAGCCATAATGAGGACTCAAGTGATTTAGAGAATGATATAAGTGAACAACCAGAAAATGAGAGTGCGAATCTTGAAGAGGCAGAATATGAAAACAACGAAAGGGGACCGCCAAGTAGAAAAAAGAGACGAATTTATCTTAAACAAGATACGTCATATTTGCAAAATAAAAGAAATAGGGAACTAGGTAAGGCTTACCAGAGTAAGAGAAAAGAAAACAACAAGTGGAACTACAAAGTTAAAAGACCTGAAAAGAAAATTAAAGATAGATGTTCGTGCAAACTGGGGAAAACAAACTCGCTTCTAAAATGTTCCGAAGTCACAGAAAATTTTCGTCAAGAAATATTTGACAAGTTCTGGAAATTGTCTTGGCCTGAAAAGAAACAATATACCGTTGGACTGATCTCGTTAGAAAATGTTAAAAGGCGCAGGGGCACAACTGCAAGAAGAAATCATTCCTTAAAGTACTATTTAAAATGCAGCAATTTTAAAACCTACAGAGTATGCAAAAAGATGTTCACGAGTACCTTGGGAATATCGGAAAATGTGATGTTGCTCTGGTTAAATAAGGAAAACAACATGACAGATAACGACACAGAAAGGGTTGAAAGACCTAGAAGAGAAAATGAAAAAACAAAATCAATTAACCAACTAAAAAACTTCCTTACTTCCCTTCCTAAAATGGAATCTCATTATTGCCGGGCTTCCACCAGCAAATTATATTTAGAACCCTTATGGCAGAGCAAAAGAGAACTATATCGTTTTTACAAAAATACTTGGTGTGTTGAGCAAAATGCAGAAGTCGTTAGTATCACGTCATTTTCATCAATATTCAACGAGATGGACTTATCTCTATACAGACCAAAAAAAGACCAGTGCGACGTATGCATGGGCTACAAAACTAAAAATATCTCTGAGGAAGTATACCAAGAGCATCTGGTCCTTAAAGAAGAAGCCAGGAACGAAAAAAGCAAAGATAAGCTTTCCGAAAGTGATGTAGTCTTTACTATGGATCTGCAATCGGTATTACTTGCTCCGAAATCTAAAGTATCCCTTATGTATTATAAGACCAAACTAGCAGTTCATAATTTTACCTTATATGACATAAAGTCAAACGATGGCTATTGCTTTTTATGGAGCGAAATTGAGGGTTCTGTAGGCTCAAATGAGTTTTCGAGTATACTTACTTATTTTATTGAAAACTTTGTTTTAACAAAAATTGATAAAACTGTATCAAAAATAATACTCTGGAGTGATGGCTGCACAGCCCAGAACCGAAATAATGTGTTGTCAAACGCACTCTTAAATATTGCAATCAGAAATAATGTTCAAATCATACAAAAGTTCCTACATAAAGGACATACGCAAATGGAAGCGGATTCTATGCATTCGGCCATAGAACGACGTTTACGAAATCGTGACATTAACCTTCCAGCCGACTACGTCCAATATTGCAAAACGGCACGCTTAAATCCGCGACCATATTTTGTTAAATATTGTTCTTATGCTTTCTTTAAAAATTTTGATGGTATTAAATTCTATAATTCAATTAGGCCTGGACGTAAACCTGGTGACTCACTCGTTACAGACTTGAAGCAGTTAAGATACAATCACAGTGGAAATAATAATATAGATTTCAAACTACGCCACACTGGCGAATGGCAGTCACTTAATGCAAGAAGAAATGCGAAGCAAGATGTCGTTAATAGTGAGGAATTACCTCAGTTATATGCAGAAAGAAGAAAAATTAAAAAAGAAAAATTTTATCATCTTCAACAGTTAAAATTGGGCCTAGACGAAGATTACCATTATTTTTATGACAACATTCCTTATGAATAAAAAGCTTAGATCATCTTTTTTTTAACTTTATATGTATTGTTGAGTTAATAAATGTTTAGTTTTTGTAAAACAGTGTTTTTTTCTTATATTAAAATATATCTCTTTTTTAATTTTTGAGATAGGTACTTCTAACAATTAAATTGCCGCAATTTGTGTAACTCCGGACTAATTTTCATAAAATTGTCGAAATTTGTGTAAGTCCAGTAGAAAAATTAAAATTCCTAAAAAAGACCAGGCAAGTTCTCAGGAATATCAATTACCCTACATAGAGACTATATATTTAAGATATCACAATAATTTGCCTATCCAATATTTAAAAAAAGTGTTTTTTGTCTCTCCTGTAAAATTTACCTAACTGGAGTTACACATTTTTCGGGTTTCGCCGACGAAATGTTTTTAGTTCTTGACATAAAGCACTAACCAAAAACTTGGAAACGCATCCATATAAGGTCACAGTATTGCAGAATTCCTTTCATCAAATTTTAGAAAAAAGGTGAGTTTTGTCAATGGTTTGATGAGATTCTTAACAATGAATGATGTTTTGGACCGTACTTTCTTCTCTGATGAAGCGTGGTTTTATTTTTCCGGTTAAAATAATTGGAATTTTTTGTACATTGTTTTATCTTAATTTCTTTTAGCATGTAATAATTCTCCTATATTTTTTTATAATGTAACTTAAGTAGTGTAATTTATTAATAATGTAAAAATAATCCAAGTCATGTCCATCATTTTAGGTCGAGTAGTTTTATTTAAATAATATGAATAAATTGTGTAAACTAAGATTTAATGTGACTTGACTTTTCCTATTATGTTAAAATTGACTAAAATCCAAAGGTATAATAAAATATATTAACAAATCTTCGCTAAACCCAACATATTCAAGGGAACATGGCACCAAAATAGGCCTTACGAGGGATTTTTTGTGCAGTAAGATGAATTCAATACGGTTTCTTGCATTCGAATTGTATAAATATATAGAAACTTTGTAAAACAAATTTAATTAATGGGAAATAAACAACTGCATTTTTGCATTATAAAAATGCACTTTCAAAATGCAATCTAAAGTTTGCGACTATAAAAAAATTATAACTAGGTAAATAATGATGCAAATGGCCTCGACAAGGGACCTTTGGATTGGGGGGGGCGCGCTAAGGATGGTGTAAACGTCGTCTTCTAAAGTTTTACAACAAATCCTGCTAATGTCGGTCCAACTGTCGTAAAACTCCACTAGACCACGTTTACACTATCCTTAGGGCGCACCAGGTGCTCCGTAGGCCCTTGCCAATCTCATAGTCAACGACCTTGAAAACGCCAGAGTAACAAATTCTCATTTTCATCATTATTTACCTAGTTATACATTTTTTATAATTGCAAACCTTAAAATGTAATTTAAAAATGATTTTTTTAACGCAGAAATGCAGGTTTTCATTTTCCAATAATTAAATTTGTTCATAAAGTTTGTAGGCGTTGATACGAATCGAATGCAAAAAACCGCATTCAAATCCATCTTACTGCACAAAAAATCCCTCGTTTCCTTGACTAGAATTTTTTGTGCATGCATACAAAAATTATCCAAAAAGGCTGTAATAACTTGGTTTAAATTACAATAACTTGAAAAAATGATGATAAATGGTAAATTTTCTAACCTTAAAAAAATGTTTTTGACATTTAAATATCGATTTTAAAATGCCCGGCGCCAATGAATATTTCTAGGGATATTTTATTAAATTTTGTGCAACCTCTGAATAGGCAACCCGCAACATTTTTGATCACGTGGTTTACAAACATTAATGAAGACCCTGTATATTGTAGTATATTAGTACTGTTATGAAAAATGAAAAAATAAGAATTGAGAATATTCTTGGAGCTTAATTTTATTTTTTTTTTTAATTAAATATAGCCCCGACCATAATTTTTTAGGCAACCCATATGCGATATATTAGTTTGCATATTATATTTAATAAAAAATAGATCTTATTCATTGGGAGATGGGTGATGGTCGTGTCTAATCCAGATCTTAGACTATACGCACAATAAATTTTTCGGCGATGGAAAACAAACATATATAATTGGGTGGTCTGAAAAATTCTTGACCTGACACTAAGAATACAAATTTAATTGATTTTTTTTATTATATTTCTTTTACAATCCACGCATTTAGTTAAACGATATTTCAGAAATTTTTTCCAGAATAATTTTTCTCTAGGATACCAAAACACCCAAAATACCATTTAATAGAGCAATTGTCTGTTTATTAAAGAAAAAAAGATGACTGGCGAGGAAAAGATATAGTCCAGGGAGACAATACAGAAAAAAAAAAAAAAAAAAGAAACCAGTGAAAAGTTCCAACGTTTTTATTTTATTTTAAGGAGGTCTAGTTTTCTGGAATACCATTGCAAAACAAAATTGCCCAAAAAAAATTGACACATGCTTTTTATTTTTTTCAACCCGTGAAGGAAAAAACACATAATATTGGGTTTTTCCTTGTTTGTATTAATATCATAGGGTTTTTTTAAATAACTAGTTTTTTAACATTTTCTTAATAAAACTAATGCAATTTTTGCTTTTGCTTCAAATATAATAAGCAAAAAAACTAATAGTGTAACTCGACAGGACTTGTGTCTTCATAAGTCGTCTTGGTGTTAAATTCAACATCAAATTTAAACCCCCCGAAAAATTATTTTTTATTTGAGAAAAGATAGTTTTAAAATGGTATCTTAATCTGCAAGGGATTTGATGTGGTTTTTGATCAAACAAAAAAATATGTAAGGAACCTATTCTATAGTACACGAGCCCAGCTTCGTCCATATCTTTTTTCACGATTTTTTTATCTAGTTAAACCAAAACATTAAAATAACATTCATCCCTTATAGCTATGCCTTTTCTAAGGATAACAATGAGCAAAATGCCTTAAAAATCAGATACCTTTACTTTCCCGCTAAAGAAATGGGCTTTGTTCTTTTTCAGTGCTGGACGTTCAGCTTTTTTCCACTGTCTGGGCAGCTGTTTTAACCAAGGAGTATAATGGTGAATCCCAGCTTTATCCATGGTTATAAATTTTTAAATAAAATAAGTCCTATTCTTGTTAAAATATTGTAACCACTCTGATTTATATCAATTGGTTTTTGATCAATAATTACTAATAATCGCGGCATTCATCTCGAAATAAAAATTTTATATTTATTTCTTCGTGCTCGTGCTATATATATATCCAACATGTTCTTTTAAAATACAATTTTAAGAACCTTCATTATTCAGTGAAGTAATACCATATCATGAACTTCTTTAATGTAGGAGTAAATGCACTTTTTGGCCGTCATTTATGTGGATCATCTTCGATGATGGTATGATCATTTTTTAACTCAGCAGCCCATTTTGAAATCGTTTAAGATAAAGGAAAAAATCTACGGAAACTATGTGAAATCTCGCGTAAAACTTTAAAAGATGAACCAACCTACCAACAACAAAAATTTGCCAATAGCTTTACCATTTCAGGTCCTGGTCGAGAATCAAGAACATGCCAGACCACCCTTGTAGTTTGGTTTTGACACGACGTCATAATATATAAATTCACTTTTATAAATACTTACTAACTGAATGATTTCTAATTTCTTTAAAATCGGAAGACTAAACCTAGTCACGTGTGCAAGTTGTATCCCTTTAAAATCGAGAAGAAAATGGAAGTTATAGCAGTCATCTGCTTCGACGAAGAGTTCCATCATGTTAACAAGCTGGGCTGCTAACGTCGGATGATCAAAATATTCAGGTCCATATTTTGAATTCATTTGCATGAAAAATATTCTTTTAAAATCTCCAAAAACTTTTGGTAGCGGTACGAAATATCTAAAGAATGCAAAGGAAAAAATTGTTTAAATACCGCATTAGTGTTTTTATATTTTCTAGAAAAACCGGTTAATTCCAGTGGCAGCTCGTGACAATAAAACTGGTAAATCAATTTAAATTAACCTTCTTTCCCCCTGCATCACCAAAAGGGTCTAGTACCAAATTTTATTTTGCCGAATTTTACCTAGTAAACAGATTTTTACAGGAAAATACTATTTCAACCGCACTAATTTTCTTTATTTACGTCTAACCAAGGTATCGGCTTTTCGCCCCTCATTTTTAGTTCATCTTGAAAATGGTGTTTTCGGAAGATTACATACCAGATCGTAGACCGGAAAGTGTAAATTTATTTTTATTTATTTCTATATTGAAAAACCGAGCCGAAAATCGAAAACCGACAACAAACAGGAATTTCGATAATAATACGCACACCTAATATATACGAAACCTTGCAGCTACTTGACCCGAACACAATTTAAAAACAGTTGATGATAACCGAATTGGAAAATTAATTTTGCTTTCGAGGTAGTGTCAAATAATCCGTCATCCGCATAAACGACATTCCGATAAAATACCGCGTTTCCATGGCAACCACCGTAAACAAGTTTTGTAATTATAAAGAGCGCGACGAGTTAACTTAAGGCAATGGTAATACTTCGTATTTTGACACTGTTGCCGCGTTTTGAGCTATATACTATAATTATTTTGATTTTTATCTTCTATAAATATCATCTCTAAACAACTCAATAGTTTATGAAAAAGTATTTATAATTATGGTTAAAATATATGTTTTACCAAATAAAAAATAGTATTATGATTTATAAAAATTTAAGGTTAACCACTGATTTACTTGATGTATTAAGCGAGTCGCCACTGGATAGTTTAGGATCTGTATTAGAAACGACCTTCACCCATCTGCATGATAAAATATTAAAATAGCATTTAAATCCCAAACCACCCCAAAAAGTATTGTTACTGATAGTAGCAAAGCTGCTAGATATTATAGAATAGGTATTTAAGGCACGAAAAATGTTAAAGATTCAACTAAGTTTAAGCAGCTAGCTAAGCTACTCTAAATAATTCTCTGTGTCAGTTTTAATATGACATATATTCTACGTAAAGTTTAAGGGTAAAGAAAGGTGTATTGAAAGTGTAATAAAGAACTGTAACCAAGGCAGTATTTAGCTGAAGTAGTGATAAAGAAAAATAAGGAAATTGTATGTTAGAGAAATAGCTGGACAGTCAAGGTAACATCAAAACTTTTTGATAATATAGTTTGTCTATAATTTGTACCGGATGTCACAAGAGTGACAAGTGATACGGGGTGTCCCAAAAAAAATGTAAATAATTTTTAAATTTGACTTTAAACATTTTAACTTTTGTAGTGTGTCAGGGGTTGTTTCTCCCTATCAACAATCCTCGACAGCTTGTGCTTTTGAAATTACATTTCCTTAGCAGTTTTTTTTTTATTGGTATGTAGGTAGGGTTGTTTACATTACCTTCCGTATTTACCTTAGTTTGTTTACTTTTTTTTTTTATTCCCAGCAGTCAAATTTTTTACGCTGATTGCTTTAACCCAAATGTTTTGGCCTAAAAACACTTTTCCAACTTTTATTTGGCCGTTGGCAGCCCTTTTAAAAAAAAAATTATTATTATTATATATTTTTTTTAATTAAAATTAATAAAATTAAAAGCTAAGGTACAGTAAAGCTGAAGGTGAGTAGCAGAGAGCGTGCAAAAATGCCCTAACTCATTTGCCGGAGAGTAGGGGGGGTTTAAACTGGGGGCCCCTGTTTTTGGTCCAAAGAGAGACCTTCCAAGGTTTAATTGGGAACCCCGTTCAACTTTACTACCACTCAAAGACAAAAAATTTTACTAAACAATATTAACATTAGAAAAAGGAGACACTAGGGGAGCCAAATAAAATACTATAAATTTGAATTTAAAAAAATTAAAAGTTTACACAAAAAAAATATCAAAATATAATGGTGAATGCGCTGGGTTATGAAATGTACAAAATAATTATAAAAGGTTGTATTAGATTGTTTACAAAAATTAGAATTTGTAATTTAAGAGTTTACAAAAAAATACATATTCGAAATAAAATGGTGAATCCGCTAGGTAACGTCAAATTTTCTATACTAAGATGAAAAGATTAGATTTATAAAAAAAAGTCTACAATAAAAAAAAAATACAAGATATAAAAATATATAAGGGTACCTCTTATAATTATTTAATTAACAATAATTTAATGACCAGAAGATTTACCAAAAAAAAAAAAATTGCAATTAAAAAAAAAAGGAAAGGCCGCAAAAAAATTAACAAAATGTGGGAAAAATTTAAAAGGTAGAGTCCTTAATTCTTAATTGAAAAGTTATAAATTAAAATTGTTAGTGGGTTAATTTTAATGTTGCCGTTTTGTTGAATCCAAGTGATGGCAAGTGTGCCAGCCATACACCGTGAAGAGTCATGGTGTAGTGTAGAAAACCACAAACAACACATTAACCAGTCAAATGGTCACTATCTCTGACCCGTCCCAGAAAACTTCTACCAAATTGATGGCCCCTCCAAACCAAAACGAAAACCGGTTCAAAATTAATGGCCCATCTGAAGAAAAATGGCCCGTCCGAAGAACCCCAAGATGTTAAGGGTGATCCCTGCGGCGTCGAACTACAAGTCCTGCAGTGCAGATTTCTTTCTAGAAAACGGCCAAAAGGGCAACGCAAACCAACAAAATTCACACAAAACCAAAGGTAAGTTAAATCGGGAAAGATTTTTGGGAAATTTGCAGCACAAATCCTACAAAGATGGCTTGAATACCAGTAGCTGCAAATTTTCCTAGTTCTCGCTTTGAAGATTGACGTGAAAGTGGTAAAACATGGCCGATGGCCCTTTGTCCTTCTCAAATAGTACCAGTGGGCGCACGCACATCGCTGCTAATTTTATGAATTTTCTCGCCCCCAGATTGGCAACATCGTTACATTTTGAGTTGCCTACCTACGCTGCCCAAATAACATTCCCTCGAACTGTCATCTGTCTTGTCAAATATATTCAAACAAAATTATACAACAATCCAGAATAATAAATGTTTACAATTTTAATGCAAAGAGGATAAAATACAAAGAACTTGTAAGAGACTCTAGAGGCAAAGGAAACTGCGCTGGCCCTTGTGAACCCACGACAACAGTTGGGAATGGAAAATAAAAGTAAACAAACTAAGGTAAATACGGAAGGTAATGTAAACAACCCTACCTACATAGCCACTAAAAGCAAAACTGCTAAGGAAATGTAATTTCTAGACCAAGCTACAAGCTGTCGAGGATTATTGATAGGGAGAAAAACCATACCGAATACCTAGAGAAACAAAATTTGGTTACGAACCCCTGACAGTTTATCCTAAATACCAACGTTTTAAAGGTAAGTCCCTACTTAAATTAGAAAATATTGATTGGTACAAAGTGAATCTAACCTACATAATAAACTTGGTTTAGTCAATAATAAAAGATGTACCTCAAAATTAATGTTTCATCGAACAAAATTAGGGCCAGTTATCGACTCAAGGTATCTTATGTTAGTTTTTTAGTACACAATACTACGAGGGGTAAAAGCAACGTAAAGCATAAGGTAGGATACCAAATACGATAGAAAAACAGAAGTAACCCAGCAATTACAATCAAATTTGGAGCCTTTTGCCAAAAATAAACTGCAAAAAAAATGAAAACCGACCTGCATTAAGGTAAACAAACTAAATTATTAAAAACAAACCTAGGAAAAAAAACTAACCGTGACAAGTGCTATAAAATAGTTTCTAATTGTGTCGTAGCGTCGCCTCATAGACTCGCAGTCGAAGGGCGATTCGCGTTTTGGTATATAAACGATTTTTTTGCTAAAATAAAGTAAATCTTTGTGCCCCTTTCAAGGGCAAAATTTGTAACTGTTCTTCGTATTTGATAACCCGTTGATAAGGTTGTAAACATTCGGGGTAATGTTTAAGATCGACTTAATTTTTTTTACCAATTAACAAATAAAGACTATGAAACAGTTTTATTAAAAATCTTTGTTTAGAAGTCTGTATTTTAAAATCTCTAAAGCTTTCAAATATGTGGGTATAAAAGACGTACCAACCTGAAAACAGCAAAAGATTGCTAAAAGCGTGCCTCCCCTTGTTGGCCGAGGCCGAGAACACTTCAGACCACCCTTGTAGAATACGAGATATTAGTGTGAAGTCACGCCACGTCCATGTTTGTTGTAACCTTCAAACGCCGTGCAAACAAGCATGCGAGAGTAAT
Organism: Listronotus oregonensis; assembly: GCA_019359885.1. Taxonomy (NCBI): domain Eukaryota; kingdom Metazoa; phylum Arthropoda; class Insecta; order Coleoptera; family Curculionidae; genus Listronotus; species Listronotus oregonensis. The sequence goes on from JAHBCN010017776.1 coordinate 11,522, forward strand.
TTAATAAGAATACTCTCGCTTCGCGTGGTGATATTAAGAGGTTGTAATCAAACCTATTTCTCTCTTGCACACTTGTTTACGGCCAAGTGGCAAGGTTGCCTCTAATAGGTATATACTCAAGGGTTTTTTAATTTTTTACAAGAGACCTACTCACAGCATCGCGATTAAATTACTATTATATGAATTTTTTTTACTCTTAATAAAATTGCCATTTTGGACAGTTTTTTTTTGTGTTTTAAATAAAGGTATTAAAAAAAAACACACATTAGACAGCGTCCATCCTAAACACGTTTAAACAACATGTTATAGATAACACAGGTCCAGAAAAAAAGTGGTGTGTGCTGGGTGTCGGACTAAAATTTTCTGGCGTATTTTTTTTGCTGAACACGAATTTGAAGTCAAAATTGGGGGTCAAACAGCAAAAACTCTAGAAAAACTCAAAAAACAGATACGGTACATTTACCGGCAGAAACCTGCTACTACGGAATATTTGGACAACGACTGTATAAACTATAAAAGAAAGGAAACATTTTATAAAAAAAAAGGGCTTTTTTTAAAATTTTCTATACAGGGTGATTCAGGTGAAGGTTTTTATAAAACGGGGCAGAATTTTTCTGAAAATTTAGTATCTTACATTTTCTTACCTGTTCTATCGATCTAAAATATTTTCAGCATTGCGACGTTGCCGCTTCTATCAAAAAGTCCTGAAACTTATTTTTTTTAAATAGAACACCCCCTATATTAACAAGTTTTTTATATTCGCCCTTTATTATAATACTTTTTGTCAATATGGCCCTATACCCCATCTCCACCGGTTTTCGAGAAAAAAATAATTTGTGTTAAATATGGTCCAAAACATGGCCCTAATTAAACTTAAGTAAATTAATGCTCTCACTTCATGAAAAGTTGATGTTTTGGTGGTGTTTAGACAGACACGATGTAATTAATTTACACCGAGAAATCGACTCCATATCATACAGGGCGTGATAAAAACCATTATTTCCGTTAGTCTTAAAAGGGGTCAAAAGATCATTTTTTCAAATGAAACCTTAATAAAATAAAAGATGAAGAAGAACGCTTTAAAATGACATATCATGTCCCTATACCTAAATCATCAAGTTTTCTTAATAAAGGAGCTTTTTTGTGAAAAATTATTTTTTAAAGAATTTAATTTTAAGTAACCAGAAAATATCAAGCTTATGACAGTTTGGTGACTTTTATAAGTAACTTATAAACAGTTATTAACGGTGTTTAAAAAAAATTCCCAAAGTGAACGCAAATATTGATTATTCAAACGAAGTTCTTATGAAATTATTTATTTTACACAGACAATGTGATCAAATCAAATCAAATGTTTGACGATCGTTGGTTTAGGCGCTTAGGCCATGGGATTGGCCACCGAGATCACCCGATCTCACGCCGCTTGATTTTTTTATGGGGTGTTTTAAAAGAAAGGGTGTACATTACTCCAGTGCCTACTAAAGAAGAACTGCGCCGTCGAATATTGCGGTGTATTGAAGATCTGGATCCCCATCAAATTGAAAAAGAAACCCACGAGTCGTGTACAAAAGCACATTCTAAAATGATTAGAATGTAATGTACAAATTTCCAGCATTTATTGTAAAAATTTGTTGTTTTGTTTACAATTTTGTTATTTTTATTCATCTTAATTATGTTATTTTCGCACTTTCACATGTTAATTGAATTATTTTGTAGTCAAACTGTCATAAGCTTGATATTTCCATGATTACTTAAAACTAAATTTTTAAAAATAATTTTTCACAAAAAAGCGGCATTATTAAGAAAACTTGATGATTTAGGTATAGGGACATGATATGTCATCTTAAAGCGTTCTTCTTTATCTTTTATTTTATTGAGTAATATATAGGGGGTTTCATTTGAAAAAATGATCTTTTGCCCCCCTTTTAAGAATAACTAAAATAATAGAAATTTTTTAAGCCCTGTATGATATGGAGTCGATTTCTCGGTGTAAATTAAATACATCGTGTCTGTCTAAACTACCACCAAAACATCAACTTTTCATGAATTGAAAGCACTAATTTACTTAAGTTTAATTAGGCCATGTTTTGAACCATATTTAATACAAATTTTTTTTATCTCGAAAACCGATAAAGATAGGTATAGGGCAATATTAACAAAAAAGTATTATAATATAAGGGCGAATATAAAAACTTGTTAATATAGGGGGTGTTCCATTTAAAAAAAAATAAAGTTTCTAAGACTTTTTGATAGAAGCGGCAACGTCGCAATGCTGAAAATATTTTAGATCGATAGAACAGGTAAGAAAATGTAAGATGCTAAATTTTCAGAAAAATTCTGCTTCCCGTTTTCCATAAACGTCTAACCTACCACACGGGAATCACCCTGTATAAAAAGTTATACAGGGTGATTATGAGGAAATGTCAATACTTTTTGGTACGTATCAGGGTCCAAAAAAAAACCTAAAAGATTATATTAATATGGGTCCGCAAGGCCTTCGTTTTTGAAATCAGGTGTTAAAGTTTTTATTTAATTTTTCTATTTTTTAAATAAAATCTATGATAATGTAAATATTAGAGTAAAATTTGGTATTTGGGGTTTTTTTTGGTATGACAGATCCGAATCTAATCTTAATACGGCTCTTACTTGAGGGGAACCCCACACGCCTTTTTATATTTTGAACAATCACAACTTTTTGGTACGGCACTGTGTTACATTTTTAAGGAAATTAAATAACTGTTTTGTCATTTTTCCCTCAAAAAAGTATACCTCCTAAAAGTCGATATGAGCAACCGTTTTCGAGATATTTGGATTTAAAAAAAAAAACCACGCTTGACACGCATCTGATTTTAATATAGAAAATTAAAAAAAAAAAAAATGTATAATTAAACGATATTTTTTAATTTTTTAAAAAAAGTTATTGTCCTTAAAAATTTTTTTACAAAAATAAAAAAAAATAAAAAAAAATTTTAAACCCCGTATATCGAAACCAAGGGGGGGCCCCTTTTATTTTTTTGACCCGAGTAGGTACCCAAGTATTGACATTTTCTCATAAATCACCCTGTATAAACATTTTTGATACGATAAATAATAAAGGATATATAAACGAAAATGTAATTTCAACAAAAAATTTTAGACCAAAATGGGAAAAAAATATTTACGTGAATTTTGTCTTTTTTCATTATAAAGCATTTCAATCAAATCCAAAAAAAAAAAAAAATGTTTTCAATTTTTGCCTTGAAAAAATCCTAAAAAAATGTTTTTTTTTTTTAAAAATAACTCGGAAAATATTGCAGTGAGACAAAAAGATTATATAACTAAAATTAAAGGCCTTATAAAAATACATAGTTTATGTTTTATAAGGTTTTCTGTCTCTTTTATAGTTTTTAAAATATTGACGTTTTAAACTGTGATAGCTTTCGCGGCCATTGTCTAATGTTTCAATGGTTTTTGGCGTCGATTCTCTGGTTGACTTGACGTTTCGCCAACACGAGCGGTTGGCATCTTCAGAAGTTGCTTCCTGGTTGGCAGTATGCGAACTACTGGGAGTAGGTGGCAGTATGACATCACAACTAAATGCGCGTATTATTTTGACCCGACCGAATATCTGGTTTAACTTTCACAAATACTTACTAAATGAATAGTTTCTAATTTCTTTAAAAGTGCAATATTAAACCTGGGCACGTGTCCAACTTGTACTCCATTAAAGTCAAAAACAATATGGAAGTTGTAGCAGTTATCTGCTTCGACAAAGAGCTCCATTGCGTTAATAAGGTGACCTGATACTGTAGCGTGATCAAAATCTTCGGGTCCATAATTCGGATTCATTTGGACGAAAAAAATTCTTTTAAAATCTTTACAAACCTTGGGTAGCGGTAAACAATATCTGGGGAATGCAAAGAAAATTATCATTTAAAGGAAAATATTACCACAATGTATTTTTGTAATTATTTTGTTATCATGTCACATCAAATTTCAAAATTAATTTTTTATACCAAAATAACTTATTTGTTTTTAAAATTATGTTCCCAAATTTATAGGTGTGTTCTGTGTATGAAGTCAAGGTACATAAATAATTACAGAGAAATTGCTTTCATACTCAAAATATTAAATGTTCCCCAAAATGGTACACCTACCTCCATATAAAATATCGTAGCTCCAGAATAATAGGTATAACTTTGAATTAAGTTCAAAATAATACAGAAATAACACATATCTTTAAAAGAGATTGGGCATATTTTATTAGACCAAAACATTTAAAAAAATCATTTTAAGTTGTCTTTATTCTTAAGTGCGCTTTATTGTATCTTGAGACAGTCTACGAAGGCTGATGCCTAAGTACTAACGTACCGTAAGTGTCTGGGAGAGAGGAAGTTTATTCACACGGTACTTAAATATTTGGGGATTGGGAGGAGAACGAAAAATTTTGCAGGCAGCAGGTTCCATAGTCTTGACACTCTAGGTATGAATGAAGGGAAAAAAGCGGGGGCGGGGCCTTCTAACGACTGAAAAGGATGCATAAAAGTTACCACGCGTTGCTCTGTTGGGATCTCCCAAAGGGAGGAATTATACTGACCAATTCTCTGAGCAGAACCCGGGAAAATACCTATAGAAGAGCGACATATCCGCTACAGTTCGACAGTGGGCAAGAAGAGGAAGCCTTTCTGTAAGCATGGGTTTTGGACCCATCGTAATATTTTTGTTTGGGAATTTTTTTGGGATTTCATAAAATTTTTTTTGATGATGGGGGTTGTTGTTCTTTTTTTTTTTGATGTAGGTCAAATATTATGTTTGGGGGGGGATTTTGGTGGGAATACATATAAGGGTGGGTTATAGAAAAAAGGTAAAGGGAAGTTATTTTGGGTAGAATATGTAAGAATGAAATATTTGTGGGAAAATTTAGGTTGGTTCTGTGATATTTTTCAAGTAGGTTTGAGTTGAAAAACGTGTTGTGCATAGGGTGGTTGGGTTCGCACCAAAGTTTGGTAGAGTAATTTAGGAGCATAGTTAAGCGTCTAGTGTTAAAAATTCTGTCATTGATAGACATTGTAGGCTAGGTATGGGGCTTGTGCTGAATGCGCCCAGTGCCAGTCTGAGGCAAGTGTTTTGTATCGATTCCAGTGATTTGATGTAGGATTTCCGAGCTGAGGCGTATACTATGCTACCATAATCTAGTTTTGATCTTATAAGGGATTTGTACACATTAATTAAATGCCAGGTATTGGCCCCCCCATGAGAGATTGGATAGGCATTTGATTATATTTATGTCCTTTAGACATCTAGTTTTGAGGTCAGTAAAATGATCCTTCCAGTTAAGTTTATTGTCGAATGTGAGTCCTAGGAATTTAAAAGAAGCTACCGTGGGAATGTTTGTTTCATATATTTTTAGGTTTTGTGTCTTGTTACATGAGTAGTGTTTACAAAAATGGATAACATGTGATTTTGAAGGTGAAAAAGGAAATCCATGTAAGTAGGACCATTTTTCCAGGTTTAGTAAGCATTGTTGTATACGTCTCTTATTTATTTCAGAGCTTTGTGATGCGTAATATATGAGTATGTCATCAGCAAATATCCTATAAGTAATGTGGGGAGGAATGTAAGATTTTATGCTGTTTATAGCTATGAGAAATAGGGTGGGGTTTAAAGCATTCTATAGTACCAAAAAAGGTTGGATAGTCACCCGCCTGTTATTAACTAAAGAAATTAAACAAATGTACATATTAATGTCAATATTAATAAAAACTAAGCGTACAAAATTTTTTAGTTATAAAAATTTTAGTTTGTTAATATGTGATTTTTAATGCTTTTAGATTAAATTTAAAAAAATATCCATCCTGAATCATCAATTTACCTTATAATTTTAATTGTTTGTAGGAATAAGATTTATTTTTAATACCTCCAGAATTATTTTTTAATCCCTCAGAGATAAAAAGTGCCAAACAGTTTTTGATACATCGTTACCAGCCGCAAATACTTATAGAATGCAATAAATTTTATTTCTATTATTCTAACGGTTTTTAAAATATACTAATTTTAATATTAAGATGGTCATTTTCTTAAAATAAACATTTCTTAGATGTCTTACTATTATTCTAGAGTGACGATATATTTTCTGTCACCAAAATGTTAGCTTCACCTAATTCTGTTAGTTTTGGTTAGTAATGGTTACGTATTCTAGGTTTATTGTTTGGTTATAAATTGCAATTTTAGGTGATTGAACTTATATTTACTAATAATTCTTTTAAAATAGTTTGGCTTTAACAAAACAAAATTGCGTACTGAAAACATTGCGAAAAATTATCGGTATACGTGTAAGTTCGTCTCTTTCTCGTCCTAAGTGTGTCGAAGGATCATTCGAAATTAGTATGTTAAATTAAACTTTTCGAAAAGTTATTTATCGCGTATATATCAATTAGATCTCTTTCTCACAAAACCTTAAACTTATCTTGGATCGGGGCACTAAAACTCTTGTTCAGTTTAATGCTTAATGCAAGACACAGTCATTTTCGCTGCAGTGCTCATCCGTTGCATATGAGCGGCCAAGTTCTGCAGAACAAAGAGAGGTTTGATCTTGTCGGTGTTACTTTTAAGACTAACCCAACTGTCACAAACACATTACTTTCATAGCCTCAACAGCTTTAAAAAGCTTGAATTCCTTTTTCGACCCAGAAAGTATTTCTCTTCTTCCAATCTGTATACTCTGTATGTATCCTAAATCAGACCCTTTTTAGAATATTGTTCCCATGTCTGGGGAATGGCGTCTCCTACAAAGTTACCTTTCTCGACTTCATCAAAAGAAGAGCTGTTCGTCTTATTAATGATTCATCATGCAACTTTTATGTATTCTTTTACAGTTCAAATGGAGAGGCCTTGAACTTCCCTCTTCCTTCGTTTTCTCATCTATGGAGTGTCCAGACTATGGAACCTGCTACTCGCAGAAGTTTTCCTTCTCCTCCCAGTCTCTAAATATTTAAGTCCCATCTGAACCAACTCCCTCTCATCACACTTTAGACACCCATGGTGCTTTAGTACTTAGGCCTTAGCCTTCTTGGACTGTCCAGAGATTTAAAAAAAACTGAGTATAAGAGTTCCAAAATCGCTATTTTTTGCCATTTATAGGTCTATTTTCCTTAATCATCCTAAATAACATATCGACGCATAGTCAATATTCACTGTTTAAAAAGCCATTTTGGGTACGATTGGCCCCTTTTTTCAATGGGCTGAGGGCTTAGTACCCGAAAGAATAGAAAATAAACGAAACACAAAATAATAGTAAAAAAATTATCAAGTTATTACTTACGAAATTTTGCTTTGCAATATCATTTCAGGTGAACATGGGTGCTTCCCGAAAAATTCCGGCATGACAGGTCTGATTGAGTAGTACATATCCAGCTTTTGTTTTGCTTTTTCTATGCTAAATTTATTATAGATGATCGCAAATCTAAGTGTTCGATATGCTAAAAGTAAAGATTTTGCTATATGATAGGTTTGGTGTGGTTTCCTTAATTATTGATATTGTGTTCTTTAGCACGACTTAACCTTTAAAAATGTATGTAGAATCTTGGAAGACAATATTCCAACGATTTGCCCATAACAGTTCAGACGAAAGAAAGAAAAGACTTAACATTTCATTCATAAGTGACACTTTGTTTTGTCCCAGACATTATCAATAAAATCATATAAGGGGAAAAAAGATAGAAGATAAATTAGGACTGATCAAGGCAACATTGTACGGAGCCTTGCAGTTTCGACCAGTGGCGTATGGTTTATGTTAGAAGTTTCGATTAGATATAAATTTATTTAAAATATTAATTTTTAAATCGTTCTAATTATGGTGATCTTTTTAATTTTAGTATTTAAAAAATATTGATTAGCAACATAAATAGTTATAAAATATTTTATTCTAAAAAAACATAAAATATTTTTGGTATATTGGTTATTTAAACAAAATTACTTTTCTTCTATAAATTTAGAATATGTGGGCCACAAATTAATAAAAAAAAGACAAAAACTGGGGATAACTTTTATTATATAAGGTACACAAAAAATAACATAAAATATTAGATATAAGGCAAAAATAAAAAATTATCTACTTATTCCTAAGATAATATACAGTGTCAACCATAAAGTCCGCATCAAATGGGAAAATTTTTCCCCAATTAATTCGGGTAATTTTTTTTTGCTAAAAGTTTTTGTTTGAAAAATAATGCCAAATAATGTATACAGTGTGCCACAGATTCGAGTGCATGCATGGAGATCTCAGAAACCGTAAGAGATACGAAGTCAGTTAAATTATGGCAAAGTTGTGTATTTACGTAACTAACCATGTCCACTTTAGAAAGTTGCAAAATTCCGAGTACTTTAGAGATATAGAAAAAAAAACGAAATTTTCCGATTTCGTTTTATTTTTTCCTTAAAAGAGATATGGAAAAACAAAAGACACTTTCTCATGGCCACTTTTTAAGCTCTACAAAACAGCATTAAGAGATTTTCCGCACGACGTTTCGTTTTCGTTAAATCATCATCAACTTTATTTTTTTAAATAAGGACCTGGTTTTTTTATTTCATTCTTTTGAACCCCTTATTATTCCAATAACAAAAATGTATAACACTTAATATTTTTTAACAAATATGAAACGCCCCTATAAGAAATGATGTGCGTTCCTTGTGTAACTCATTGTCTCTTATGGAAAATATGTTATTTAACAGAAAAATATTAAGTGTTATACATCATTGTAATTGGGATTATAACTGCTTCAAAAAAATGCAATGAACAATTGAGTGCCGTATTTAAAAAAATAAAATTGATGATGGTTTAACGAAAGCGAAGCGTCGTACCAAAAATCTCTCAACTCTGCTGTAGAGCTTAAAAAGTGACCATAAAATAGTGTCTTTTATTTTTCCATATCTCTTTAAATAACATCAGAAAAAAATAAAAACGAAAACGGCAAATTTCGGTTTTTTTCGGAAATCTTCGTAAGTACTCGTAATTTTACAACTTTCTAAACGGCATGTTGTTAGGCACCTAAATGCGCAACTTTGCAATAATTTAACCAACCTTGTATCTCTTACGGTTTCCAAGATCCCCATGCATGTACTTGAATCTGTGGCACCCTGTATAAGGATGATCACGTGACTTTTTTTAGCTGTCAAATTTGAATTTTTTTCAGAAAATCGCAAAATGAAGCATTATCTTTCAAAATTTCAAAAAATTGTATTGGCATGTTGCAAAATATACTTTGGGGACAGCTAAATTGATTGCAGCGCTCGCTGTGGTCAAATTTTTCGATAAATCATGCACCCAATTATCCATGGATATGTCTTCATCCCTAAAAGTTAATTAAATTAAAAACATATTTACGTGAAAACCTTTAGAACACTTTTGCTGATTTTGTAAGACCATATTAATTACATACCCTTTCACTTTTCTAGGGGGAGTCTCAAGTAAAGTGGAGTTAGAGCTAAAAAATACAGTTATATTAATTAAGTTAAAAAATGAATAGGTCAAAAAGATGTACTTCTTTAAACATTAAAGCTCAAACGTTATTGGATAGACCTACACCAAAGAAATGATGTGTTTTTTTAAATCAAGAACCAAAGTTTACGAAGATTCGTAAATATACAAAACAACGGTAATAATAATTTGAATGTATTAGTCTATAATAATTACCTTCCATCAACAGATTGATTGTCAAATATATGATGTAAAATTTTTGGGAATGCTCCAGGCCTTAAATATTTGCTATTGTTTGCCTTAACCAAAATATCCTGTGGATCAAAATGGTCCGAGCATAGCACAGGGTGCTTTGGTAAATGTTGTCCCTCTTCAATTCCCACAAGAGAAAACCAAATGCTTCTTGTCATTGGATCTGAGGGAAACCTAAAATATTAGATGCTTCTTTTGAATAATGTATAATTTCTCCCACAATATTATAAACCTACTCACAAACTAATAAATTCGATAATATTCTAATAAAAATAATAAAACAAGTACAATGAATATATTACTTTTGGTCTTGTTACTTTCCTTCAGGCTATTGTAAATCTACGCCACTGACCTTGGTAAAAACATTACCTAGCAAACAAAACCTAACTTACCTATGAAAAGATACATCTTCGTGGTAAATAGTCCAATTTTTTACACAAAACACATTCACGCACCATTTTAGAGTTTTTAATATAAGTTTGTAAATAGTTTTAACAGACAGTTTTAATAAAAACACCACCAAGCGCTTAAGAAAATCCAGGACAACGTCGCACTACACGCAATCAAGTTCATTCCATTTATCAACGGACAGGTTGTAAAATTCCTACGCGCGTTGAAGCGGCATTGCCACATTTCGCCTGCGAAATTTCCTTTGCGGGCGAAATAAAGCAATGCGAAACGTATTTAACCAAATAAAAATAAATAAAAAATGGTTTATGTAGCAAAATTATTTTTAAATTATTTATTTTTAAAAGCCAAATTTAGTAATCTATTTATTATTATGCCAATTTTATTCAGAAATGTTTAAATTCACTTCAAGCTAGCAACAGAAAGTATCGACTTTAGTTACGCGTTACGTCCTTTTCCAATGTCTGACCGTAAGTTCGTGCTTATCGTGTAATCTTTACTATTTAAAATCTATGCATAAAAGGGTCGACATTCTATACTGCGTTATGAAATCACGTGTTAAATATTTAAGCGTCTGAATCTGAATGCAGTAGCTTTTGTCGAGATAATTTTTTTTATAACGGGCAATATCTACTATAAAAATAAAATTTGATTGTTTTTTTTTCCAGTTTCACTATTTATTGAGATTTATAAAAAACCGTTAGTAAGATTCTGCATTAAGTATATTTTTATTTACGTTGGCTGATTAGTGCCTCTTTATTTTGGTTAGTTCTGGTTACTACTAACCAGAACTAGTTCTTAGTACTAGGTTTGTTAGTTTTGGTAAGTATTAGGCAGAACTAACTGCTTAGTACTAACCAGAACTAACAACAAGCAAAGTTTTGATAGTGGTGCGAAAGTGCAAACTAAAACAAACAACATCGACACGATGGTACCAAAAAATAGGAGATATTGTCCCTCCTACTCGTGACAAAATCTACTGCATTCACACCATTCCATATTTATCACCTGTTGTCTGACGCAGAAGAGAATGTCCACCCTATTATGAGCAAATCGTTGGGGGCATTGTCTTCCGTGATTTGACATACATTTTTCTAAGGTTTTGTTGTGCCATATAGACGAATTCGGTGTCAAAATTAAGCCGTTACATTTTTAAAATAGAAATTTTTCACGAAAAAATACCAGCAGAAATAAAGAATATCTGGTTATCATTTTTATGAAAATTTATTAAAAAAACATTATTAAAGTAAAGATCCATCCTTAGAATTAATGTGTCAAGTGCAATTTTTTAACCTCAAATTTAAAAAAATCATTTAATTTTTTTTTAAAGTATGGTTTCCTATATTGGGATTACCATTTTGAATTTTAAAAATCTGACTCGAATGACATGGGCGACTTTAACATTCGTAGGGTTGTTTTCTTATAAAATATAACAAGTTATACATGTATGATGAATTTCAAAGATTGAAAATACAAAATATCTTTTTTCCTTTTTTTTGAAATATGTTTTGAAGCTAATTTTATACTTGTGGGAAGGGTTTTAAAAATTTTCGAAAAATTAAAGAAAATTATTATCTTAGTTTTTAATAACGAATGATTTGATACTTATAATACTTTTATCTTTTTTTTCCCGATCACCAAAACAGTTATTTTTGCGGTTACCCTTTGAAGTAAAATGGTTAATTTTTGAAAAATGATTGTTTCTTACTTTAATTTCTAGTTGTAGATATGTTGTGAATTGTTTGGCGGATTATTTCATTTAAATTCTTCGTTGAATACACGTCAAAAGAAACAATAAGACTGCTTCGGTGTCATTGTCAAAAAAAAAAAAAAATACCAAAAAACAAAACAACACAATCTAAACAATTTATCCACTTGTTACCGAAATGTGGATATAGTTGAGATTTTTTTTTAACGTCTTTTTTTATTAACATATATTTGGAAAAAATCTGTATTTTTGCTGGTATTTTTTCGTGACTTATTGGCATTCCAGACCTATTTTGTGAGATTATGAAGTTTCTGTGACGCGATAGCTTAATTTTGACATCGTATTTGTATTCTGGGGGAGAAATGCTTTAAAATAGGTATATCGCATATATTTACTTAAATAAGGTAAAATTACTTTTGGCTGTAATCTTAATTAATATACGGGCTAAACTACACCATAAAAAATCTTATTTAATTTTTGTCAAACAGTTAAATTATCTTTTTTTGGGAATTTTTTATTATCGGGCCCAGGGCCATTTTTATTCAACTTTAGTATCAGGGGTTTTTTACATTTTTTGGGCACTTCTAGTTTTCACCCAACAAACATTTCTAGTCAAGTAAACCAGCACTGTGGAACATTTTTCTAATTTTGGAAAAATGTACTTTTTTTTGCCCTAAAAAATGTCCTCAAATACATTAATTTCAAGAAGTTTTAAAAATTGGTAAAAATGTGAACATTTAATTGAAAGTTTATGTCTATGAGGTAATATGACTTTACTGCCTATTTTCCTTGGTTCAAACTAGCACATAATTACTCCAAAAAAATGTTCTCAGGTAAAAGTCAAATTTTAGCAAAAACAATACTAAATGTCTTCAATTTAACCTATAATTTTTCCCTTAACATAGAAGGATTTTTAACAGGTCAAAACATGGAACTTTGAACCTAAAATTTGCCCTCATGGTCTAGGGTTAAATTAGGGCGAAACCTTAAAAAGTTTTGCCTTTTAAATCCTTGTTCAACCTCTTTTTTGCTTCAAGGTATTAAAATGATGACAAATAGCAGGAAAATAGACTTTGAATACTTTGATACAGATTGATAATAAAATCATCGGCAACGGCCATTTTTATTTACACTGAAACTGAAAGAAAATTTTATACCAAAAGTTTTTTCACATTATGGAGTTATTTATGTTAAAAAACATATTACAGGAGAATATATATTTAAATAAGACGTACCGGCGATATTTGGTGATGGATTATATTAAAAATTAGTAAAAATTTTTTTCCTAACCTAAAATTTCTACGAATTTCTAAAGTTTTTTTATCCAAACATGTAATATTTTAACGGCGCGTCAAATTTCTAGAGGTATCTACCCCAGTTATCCGAAAAAATTTGCTCCGCAGGTAATTTTGACTCATCAAACTTCCAGAAAAGTGTGCTTTTGAGACAGGTAATATTTCTATAAGTCATAAGTACAAGTACCTAGTTTGGCACATAGTTTTCTTAAAAATCAACTTCTCTGATGGATGCACAAGCCAACAGGTAGCGTTAGCCGTGTGATTTATTAGGTTTTATTTAAAATATAAATTTCTGTGTGAGTAAAAGAGAAAGAGAGTAATATAGGGTTGGACAAAAAGTACATCTTGATGAATAAATGTGGACAAAATGTGGACAAGTTTTCCACAAGTATCCCACAATCTCTTTAGATGTTCTTTTAACCTCTTGGGAAAAATAACCTTAGGACCACTTTTTACCTTCCAAATTACCTTCAGATTATTCTCCATTTTGGGAAAACGGCAGGAAATTGTCGGAAATTTTGACCTGTAAAGGATTGGTCCTAGACAAGTTCAAAAGTAAAATTTTCCACATTTTGACTAAAAATGTTTGTTGGGCAAGTTATAAAATCCTACTCGGACCTGCTCTCAAAAACGCACAATTTTTTTAAAAATTCCCTTTTTTTAAGCTGGTCACAGTCAAACTGAATGATTATTTGGAAAACCAATTACGAGTATTATTTATTAGAATACAATTATTTGTACGTTCCTTTATTTGTTATTTTTAACAAAAAACACGACCAAAAAATATTTTTTCTTTTAAAAAATCAACAAAACTATCTAGGGATTTTTATGCCATAGTACAACCTGGGAAACAATTAAGAGGAGTGTATTTACGATACACTTAGGGGTCGGGCGAAAGGACGCGGAGACGGTGGGCGGAGACTAACAAACTCCCACTACCACATTTTTCGTATAGCCGCATTAAAAATATTATATTTTATTAAGGTTCTTCCAAATTCGGTGTATCGATGCGATGTTGTTTCCGATTGCAAGCCTACAGGAGATAACGTTTTTCGGTAACTATTTTTCACTTAAATTACATAAATTTTACACCATTTTAAAGGTAAGGAAATAGTCTATTCCTCTGCTGTAACGGATTTTTGAAATGTGAGTCGAATTAAGAGAAAATAGTATCTAAACATAACCGATTTTAGGGTGAGTTTCACTCAAGGAAATTTTAAAAACTAAATCGAAATTTAAAAAACTATTACAGCAGAAGCCTAGATTTAAGTGTTGGCTTTTATATAGTTTTTAAAAATTATCGATAACTAATACCGTTTTTGAGAAAAACATTGTACCCCGAAACCCAAATTGGATCCAATGGACTCTTAAAAAGCGCCTACTTTTTAAATTCATATTGTGTATAAATGGCGTTTACATTACCTGCATTTATTTTGTTTGTATTTAAAAAAAAGAGGATGTTGTCTATTACCTCTTTTATATATACCTCATCAACAAATCTAAATTCAAGATAATGCGCCCATAGGCGTGCGCAGGGAAAAGCTAGTGTGGGTGCGAGATAATAATAATAATAATAATAATAATAATAATAATAATAATAAAGTTAAAAACTGGCACTATTCCAATACGAAGAGGTATATTTCAGGGTGATTCGTTAAGCCCATTGTGGTTCTGCCTTGCAATGAACCTACTCTCACGCCGTCTTAACTCAACTAAGTATGGCTTTAGCATTAGGAACAACAACGACGATGTAATAAGGCGAGCAAATGCTCAAAATCGTCGAGGAGTTCTCCGGAGATATAGGGATGCGGTTCGGACTTGACAAATGCCGCGTCCTAAACATAGTTAGAGGGAAGATACAACCGGGTGCATTTGAAATGCAAGACGGTCAGAACATCGCGGCAATGGAGGCCGAAGAGACCTATAAGTACCTGGGAATGAAACAGGCGCAAAGAATCGACCAGCGAACAATGAAGGACGAACTAACAAACGAGTTTATTAGAAGGGTAAGGAAGGTGTCGAAAACTAATCTAAATAGCAAAAATCTGTTAAAGGCGCTTAATACATACGCATGCTCCGCACTCACTTACTCATTTGGAATTGTGGAATGGAGTAAAACTGACATCGATAAGCTACAGAGAAAGATGAGAACACTCCTTACAAAGGCACACAAACATCATCCTCGTAGTGCAACTGAACGAACCACGCTTCCATGACATCTAGGAGGAAGAGGATTGGTGGATATAGGTAAGCAATTAAACCAACAATTAATGATAAACTTACGTAGTTATTTCCATAGGCTGGCAGACTCTTCCCCGATACACCAAGCAATATGCGGAGCCGACGATTCAACACCGTTGCGACTGATGGATCGTGAAATGCGCAGACACCATCAAACAGACCAGGAAAAGCTGCAAGCCTGGTTGGAGAAGCCTCTTCATGGACCTCACCTCAATGAGGTCACCCAGGAAAATGTCGACAAGTTCGCGTCGAACTACTGGCTGACTTCGGGGAAGATGTTCCCAGAGACTGAAGGCTTCTTATTGGCTATACAGGACCAGGTTATGCCAACGAAAACTATCTAAAGCATATCGTTAAAAACCCGTCTATAGAGAACGATCGATGCAGATATGGATGTCAAACATCGGAGACAATCCAGCATATAACGGGGGATTGCCAAGCATTTGCAGCATCAGAGTATAAGGAAAGAGACGATTCAGCAGCCAAGATACTCCATCAACAATTGGCAGAGAAGCTAAAGCTTTTACAGACTGAAAAATTGCCTTACTACAAGTATACTCCTGAACCTACGGGAGAAATACAATGGATTGGATTGCCATGTACAGAAACCTAAAAACACAAATAAGAAGACAGTGGGGAATGGATAACGTCCAAACGATCCCCATAATTTAATCAACAACTGGCATTATATCAAAGATTCTTTTACAAAACATCAAGGGACTAGGCTTCGGTGAACATCTGTATAAGGCTATGCAAAAGGCAGTGCTACTTGCGACCGCTCCGACTGTCCGGAAATTTGTGGGGAATACAGCAGAACATAACGTCACCTAGAGCCGGACAACACGGAAAGGGTTCCCACAGAGCTCAATCCTTTTGATATCTGAAAATGTCTGGGATGAGTGAATGTTCCCCTTAGAGGGAGTGCAAAGCCGTGTGGCTTGAAATCATAATAAAGTTAATAAAACTGAATACGATACATTTCATACATTTAAATCTAAGGATTGTAATTTTTAAATCGAACTCTATCAAATAATAATTTTTATATTTTAAATACAGTAGTCTTTTTCAGACTTTGGGGGTGCCACGGCACCCATGGCACCCACTGTGTGCACGCCTATGAATGCGCCCATGTCTCACTTTTATTAATATTTTACTTCTAAGTAAAAACACCTTGCAATATATCGTCAGGAGTTCTTATGCACCCTTATCATAATACACCCTTTACAAAAAATTAAAATAATGCTTTTACTTGGACTAAATGCTTTCTATAAAATTTACCAATTTTCGCTATAAAATATATTTGTTTAATTTTTTTTGTTGCATTTAATGGTGGTTAAACAATTTAAATTTCAAATATGGCGCCTTTTAAGTTTTACCAACTTATCTGTCTTAAAATCCGTGAATAATTTCCTTGATTGTTCTTGAATATAAAATTAAAATTTGTAAATAGGTTTTTAGTAAAACGAATGAGTAAATAATTGAGAAAATGAACTTATCCTGTAAAATAAAAAGTGTGCCACCATAAAATCATTCAGTTTGGATGGGACCAGGTTTAAAAAGGAGAAATTTTAGAAAAGTTTGTGCATTTTTAAGGCAAGGTCTAAGTAAGGTGTTATAAATCTAAAAACTAGAAGCTTTTGACAAAATTTGATTTCAGATTCGTGATCGGTGTCCCAGAAAACACTTGTTTACTAAATTTCAATATAAATTCCCCTTTTTTGTAAATACTAATTTTTTACTAATTATATACTAATTTGTACAAAAAGACTTACTAGAAGCAGTGCTTAAGCGATAGAGCAATATATTTAATTATAATATTTAAAATAATACTTACGTGGTTTTTCGGGAAAGTGTGGTTGCGTATCAGCCCATTTTCTTAATATATCAATATATTCTTCCAGATCTTCCTTGGATTTATTAAACTCTTTATAAAGTTGATTATAAAACTCTTTTTCATCGGTCTCCAGGTATTTCGTCATTTTAATGATGAGAATAAATTAAAACTAATTTTTACACTAGTAGATCAGTTTAAACATGTACAAATGAAAAAAGAAATTAATTTGTTTTGAAAGTATAAGTGATTATTAGAATATCTCTAATTGAGCAAAATTATTGAAAAAACGATTAACATCTAATAAGTACATTTAGTATAATTATATTTTTTTCCAAAAATTAATTTAATATCACTATCATTTTGTATAAAAAAAGATCCAAACGCTTAATTGCTTCATTAAAATTGCTAAGACTTAAAATAATAACGTTAAATTCATAAGAAAATACATTTACTAGGAAGTATAAAGGTCATTTTGTGCAAGCTCGAATATATGTTAAAATATATGTTTAAATACAGGCTGTTCGGTAAGTATATGACATATTCTCAAAAACATATGGGTAAGGTCAAAATAACCCTAATTTGACATTAAACAAAATCCTAAAGTGCCCCCTAACGGAAATATATAATCCCAAAGGGGCATTTAACCATTAACTTTTTTGGCTCTAAATTTTGAGTCAATTTGTATAATTTAATTAAATTTAAATATGTTATAGATAGTCCAGGGAAGTTAGGAAATAAATCAAAAATTTTTAAGGCCAACAGATATTGAGATGCGGTTTTCTGTATTGTGTTCGGGAAGCTTCAAGGAAAAAAGTCTATATGGTGTGGTTATGTCATTTTTGAAAAAAAAGAATTCTGGTGCAGTAAATGCATTTTTCAATTGCATAATTATTTGCAATATTATAAGAATTTTTAAGGCCAGCAGATATCAAGATGCGGTTTTCTGCATTGTGTTCAGAAAGCTTCCAAAAAAGTTTATATGGTGTGGTTATGCTATTTTTCGAAAAAAGGATTTTGGTGCAATAAATTCATTTTGCAATTGCATAATTATTTGCAATTTTATAAGAAACACTGGAAACTCGTAAAAATCGCTCAAAAGTCGTTATTTGGGGGTTTTCGGGGATGTCGAATTCAATTCTGCTATTAGAATCACCCGGGGGCGCTCGACGGTCAAGGGTGGCTCTGCGGGGGTGCTGGAGGGTGATTGGAGGGCAAATTGCAGCGTCTATGAAAATCAGTCAAAAATCCTTACTAGGTGGTTTTCGGGGATGCTGAATTCAATTCTGGCGTTAAAATTACCGAGGGCGCTCGGGGGTCGCTCTGTGGGGGTGCCCGGGGAGTGATATTGTGCTCAAGGCCTTTGAGACTGCTTATGGAAGCCCTAACAATAATGTGGTCATTGTTTCGAAAGACACTGACGTTCTAACAATTCTTGCTGCTCGCACTCCACTGAATCTGAAAGTGTTCTTGCTGAAGCCCCCTTCCTCCAAAGCACCTGATGTTGAATATTCTTCCGAAAGTTTAGCATCCAGGCCATGGAAGCCCTTCTAGGACTGCTTTTTCTGCATATCTACTTGGAGAGAGAGGCAGGGTAGGCAACATACAGACTCTATCAAGCGGTCAGTAACAAACCACATGCGTGTCATATGGAGAGCACCAGTCTCCTCAGGAATGTCCTGACCTGTGACAGACTGGGAATGCCCTCAGACATAATGCCTACAGCAACCAATTACAGCCGCCCCTACAGCCCCAGCCCCACAGCCCCACAAAGGGAGGACTGGAGTCGAAAAACGACCGACCTGCTCCGGGCTGACATCTGTTGGTACACCGATGGCTCCAAAACCAAGGACGGCGTTGGAGCTGGAATATATGGACAGAGGCCGAGGGCAGAGTTTTCCTTTAGCCTAGGCACTCTCGCAACCATATTTCAAGCGGAGGTATTTGAGATGTGTGCTAGATCGCTGGTTAGTTGTGGTGCACACGTAAGACAATTAAAATATTCTCCGATAGTTAAGCAGCTCTTAAGGCTTTTAAATCCAGCCGGTGGAATTCGTAAACCGTCTGGAATTGCAAGGATGCGCTGACCAAACTGGGTCAAAACAATAAGGTTACACTATTGTGGATACCTGGACACACCGGCCTAGAGGGTAATGAATTCGCAGACATCCTTGCCAAAAGGAGGGCGGAGACAAAATTCATAGGGCTGGAACCGGTCACCGGTATATCTTATGGAATGGCCAAGCAGTTCATATCAGCTTGGACACAAAGAGAAAATCTTCGGTACTGGCATGGACTTCCTGGTCTCAGACACTCAAAGGCCTTCATAAGCCCACAGAACCAACAATGTACTGTGAAACTACTGGAGCAATCAAGGGTACACCTTAAAACTCTAGTAGGACTGTACACGGGACACTGCAGATTAAAATACCACATGCACAAGATTGGCCTAGCAGAAGACGCCGAATGCCGCATGTCCATGGAGGGGGATGAATCGGCAGAACACATACTGTGTTTGTCTCCAGCAATGGCACGACTAAGATTCGCAATCCTCGGCAATGACACCTTGTTGCCGGAGAAGGTAAAAGATCTCTCTCCCAACAGGATCATTAGATTTATTAGGAGTCTGGACCTGGTGGGAGAAATATAAAGAGGTGTGAGTCACAATAGACCGATCGGTCGCGGTGGAAGGGTGTTATACCCACTCACTTTAAACCTACCTACCTACCTACCTAGCATCCAGAAGTGCATGCATCAGGTCTTATATATTATTTCTACATGCTTTTACGGTATGCGACACAACCTCAGCATTTTTCTATCGGAGGAAAGTAAAATTCTGCGACATTTTTTAAAAATCCAATGATTTATATGGATTTGCAGAACTATTTAAACAAAACCGAGCGATTAAGCTTGTCCAAAACGTGAAGAGCTTAATCCTGTCACCATGACTTAGGGAGCCGGTCCCAAGGAAATTTTAGGCAGTATCTTTTGTTCC
>JAHBCN010017777.1:0-17916 GCA_019359885.1 Listronotus oregonensis
TTTTTGAAAAAAAAACCCCCTTTTAAAAGGGTCCAAATAAAAATTTTTGTTCAAAAATGTGCCCCTTACTAAATTTTTTCCCCCCTTTTTCACACCCGACAACATTCAAATAGTGAATTATCCCAGTGATTTCATTAAGCGTGCGTAAAAAAAGGGCAGATCTTCCCCCGCCAACTTGATTTTTTTAATTTTAGGGACCATGCTGTTTAGTTTAAAACTTTCAAAATTTTGCCGCAAAAACCCCCTATTTTCAAGCCTCCCCGGGGGGAGACACCCCCGTTCTTTAAAAATTAAAAAAGATACCCGGGAGTTTTTTTAAACACGAAAAAATATACTTTTACAATCCATTTTACTAATAAATTTTTCCCCACGTCTCGAAAGGAGACGCACTAAGGTCGTACGAGCGCGTCGGACGGAGATGGCGATGTTGGGACACGTGATCAGTTTCGCTTGAGTTTGGATAGCATGCGGACTCCCCTTTTCTTTAAAGTGGTTCGGTCCATAGTTCAGAACGGTATTTTGCTCCCAGATACTTTATTTAACGGATATAAAATTTTCTCTTGGGTCCGCCATATTTGTTTTATGATTACACATCATTTTATAGGAAATCATTAGAAAGCCACGTCTCTGTAGTAACTTATGCCTATTTTTTTCTAATTTTTTTTGTTAATTACAAAAACTAAATGGGTATATCTTTACATACAAATATTTCCCTAAAACTTATATTTACTTAAAAAATGGTTTTCTAAGAAAATTAATACCTAGCTACAAGGGCGTTTTTAAAAGTACTTTAAAACTTTTTTTGTGTTTAAGACATATAGTCTTAGATATCTCTACATAATATTTCACCAAAATTCAACACATTTTTCGTTTTTATTGGCATTAGTTAAAAGTAGAGGAAATAAAATTTCTTGCACGACATCGTATACCATTAAAACTTAGGTCTGTTTGTTATCCAGAAATAGATTACTCTATTTTACACTTTTTTTTCAATAAACCGTTTGTTATCATGTCAGTCTAATTTAGGACTAGGTGTTTGGTATGAATTCTGGTGTAAACTAGTTTTCACTTTAAGATCTCTTATCTGACATTCTTCGATTTTTTGCTGTCAGATTTGTGAATCTTAAATCGACACTCAGCACACACCACTTTTTTTTTGTGGACCAGTGTTATAAGAATTGTATTGTTAATTATTAAATATGTTGTGCTTTACCAATATGTATTAAAAGCAGACTTTGTTGCCTTTTTTCGTTCTAATTTAAATTTCAAATTAATTCTGTTTTACTAAAAATTTAAACAGATTCTTTTTAATGGGAAAAGTTCGAAAAAAAAAAGGCATTTAAAAACAATGAATAAGGTCATTAAAAAAAAGGTATTTTGTGTCGAATACTCCCCGTTTAAAACCATCATTTTTTAAGTGTTTCTTTTCAGGAAAATTATACAAGGGACTAAACCTTTTTTTTTAAATAAAACCTTAAATATTACATTGCTTATTTTTCTTACATGATTGAAGGTTTTCGATCATACTTTTTTCCATATTTATATCCATTTTTCCTTGTTTTAAGTAAATTTACTTCCAATAATTACTTTTTGCCTAATTATTTCAGTCAATTATATTTTTTATTACCAATGGCTTTATTATTTCAATCATTTTTTTTCTGGCAAAACTGCTTAACCAACAAAGGATGCTCAACACCTTAACAAAGTTCTAAATACATCCAGTCACCGAATAAAAATATTCGCATTTCGACTATTCAACTAAAAGATTTTTATAGAAACTGAAAATCTGACTAATAGTCTAGATTCAAATTAGAGCGACCTTTACATTTTGATACTCCTGTATAATGTCTCCCCATTTTTTTTTTTTATTCTACCTGACAATCTTAATGTACCACTAATTTTTCTTTTGATTTTGTTTTTTGATATTTTAAAATTAAATAACAATTTTTAGTATACCCTGTAATATATATATATATATATATATATATATATATATATATATATATATATATATATATATGTATATTGTGTATATATATATATATATATATATATACTATATATATATATATATATATTTATATATATAATAACAAAAGGTAAATTCTTTGGGCATAGAGGAGAAATAATAATAAGTGAAAGAAAAATAAAATATCCTGGTAGGGTATGATTACTAAGGTTGGTTGTTTTTAAAATTACCCTTTCACCCTTGTTGGGGATGGTCACACCGAATGTAGGCCGTAGACGTATGCTACATTCGGTGTATTCCCATCCCAACAAGTGGCTACGTATGTCGGATTGGCTGGACAGGGTTATCCATATATTTGGAGGCGTCGTAATTTTAAAACAACCAACCTTGGCCAATCATACCTACCAGGATATTTTATTTTCTTTCATTTATTAAGGTGCCTCTATGCCCAAAGAATTTCTACCTCTTGTTATTATTTATAACAAGGTTCAAAATTTAATTTTATTTATATATATTATATTTTCTATATATATATATATATATATATATATATATATATATATATATATATATATATATATATATATATATATATATATATATATATATATATATATATATATATATATATATATATATATATATACATTAAGGTGTAAATCTTCCACCACATGGCATTTTTTTAAATTCATAAATAAAGCTTCTAGAAATCTGAAAAATTAAACATCAAAGCCTGGCAACCCAAATTTTTAAGGGATTTTTTACAGGCAAACCTATACCACTGGCCCTCCAATAAAGTTATCTTCATTTCAGTATAAAATTTATCTGGTAAACAAATAGGTAGGTTATACTTTTGAAGGAAATTTAATTTTTTGGCACAGGCCCACAAAAAAAGTGATGTGTGCTGGGTGTCGGACTAAGATTTTTTGGCGTTTTTTTCCGAACACGAGTCTAAAGTCAAAATTAAGGGTCAATGTCAAAAAATCAGAAAAGTAATTTTGAATGTTAAAGATTTTGTTTAGTTTAAAACGTCAATATCTTAAAAACTATAAAAGATGCATGAAACTTTATAGAACATAAACTATTTATTTTTACAAGACCTTTAATATAAGTTAAATAAATTTTTGTCTAAATGCAATACTTTTCGGGTTATAATTAAAAAACCAAATTTTCAGGATTTTGTCAAGGTATAGCCTTGGAAAAAATTTAAAAATATTTTTTTTGTAATTTTTGTATTTTTTCTACAAATTTTAAATAATTTGGGTTTAAAATAGAAAAAATAAATGATTTATAATACAGAAAAAAAAAAAAAAATAATTTTTTTTTTCCTTTTTTGGACCTATTTTTGTAAAAATTTTTTTTTCGTTTATATTTCCTTTTTTTATTTACAAAATCAAAAATATTTATACAGGGTGTTTTTAAAAACTGCTAATATTTAAGGGGTGATTCTTGGACCCTTTTTAAAAAAAAAATTTTTTTATATGAATGTACCCCTTAAACGTTTTAAAAATTTTTGTGATAAAAAGGGTTTAAAAATTTTCCCCAACACCTGATATTTTTTTTTCCCCTTTGCATTCAGGGTAATTTTCAAATTTTTCCCCGAAATGTAGATTACTTTAATTTCATAATTTCAACGTTTAAAATTTATCTTATTAAATAAATTGTGTTAAAAAGTTACAAAAATTTTTTTTCTCGTATTTGGTGCAATGAGTTGCAGTAAATTTTTTTTTTTGGGAAAATGGTCGTACAAAAAAAAAATCAAAACCAAATTTTTTTATTTTAACCCGGGGGGCCCCAAAAAAAATTTTTTTTTTTAAGAAAGCAGTTGCTTACTTTTTTCCCTTAAAAAAATCTAGTCAAGTCCAGTACGGACGCCATAAATGGAAAAAAAAAAAATTTTTTTTGGTTAAAAAACCCCCTTTTAAAGCAAAACGCCTTACACCAATTTTCATAAAAATATTTAAATAGTATGAAATGACAATAAAAAAAAATTTTTTTTTCTTAAAAAATTTTTAAAAACCCCCTTTTCTCAAAAAAATAAGAAAGTTTGGGAAAACATTCATATGAAGTTTTTTTTTAAAAAGGGGGGAAAAAACCCCCCTTTAAAAATTAGCATGTTATTAAAAAAAATAACTTTTTTTTCCCCGGGGGGGCCCAAAAAAAAAAGGGACACAGAGCAAACAGATTCCAGGTGGAAAAAAAGCAATTAACGTAAACTTTTTTTATTACAAAGTTAATAATAACTAAAAAAGGGGTTTTCAAACTTTTACATATTGTTTTTTTTTTTTGTAATAATTTCTTAAATAAGTGACATGGGGAAAAAATTTTGGGGGGGCGGGGTTCTTTAAGTCAAAAACAAATTCTTTCCCCCCTTTTGATGTTGCTTTTGTAAAAAGGGCGCCCGCTCGGGGCCCCCCCCTACTTGTTTTAAATGGTATAACTTTTTTTTAAAAATTGTATATTACCCGTTTATTAAAAAAATAATTTTTTTGCTTCCGCTGCGGCAAAATGTATACCTTCTTTAGATCTCTAGGAGCAACTTTTTTTTCGAAATAAACGCATTTTAAAAAGGGCCCTGCACACCTCCGTAATTTTGGGACCCCCCCCTAATTAAATTTATCATACCCAAAACCCAAAAATTTTTTTAAAAGGAAACCCCCTTGGCTATTGGCGTTTTTACGATTTTTAAAACTTTTGTATCTAAAAAGTGAATGGGTTGACTTTAAGGAAAACAATTTGTAGAAAAAAGGTTTTTTTTCGCAAATTTCAGAATGATTTTTTTTTTTGACGTCTTGAGTATATCATAAAATTTGGTTTACGTATTTTCCAGACACTCTATATATCTTTGTCACAAGACTTGATTATACTGAAATTTTATCCAGGGTTAATCAGTACAAAATCTAATGATATCAAAACAATACTCTGGTAAATTAATTTTTTATTCCTATTTAGTTTCACAAGTAATTAAGTAATAATGATTAATACATTGTGAAGCTTCTTGATGAATATGTCATTAAATAATAATAAATATTTATTAGCTAAGAGAAAATTTTATTACTTTTTTTTCTAGAGTCTCATTTGGACACTTAAGCGTTTTATTACTTAATCATATGGAACTTACAATAAAATAAATAATTTCTTGCTGAAATTTTCACTTAATTTACACATATTACAATGATTTATGGGATCTTTTATTACTGTACTTAAATCAGGTAAATAAAAAGTTTAAATAACAAAAATTACCTTTTTCGAGGAATTTCGTGTGATTTAAATACGTATACCAAACTTCTGGAGATAATTACTTTACTAATTTATAATTTACCATAATAACTTTTAGCAGCAGTGGCCCATTGACTACATAAAGTGGGGAGGGGGACAACTGTGTAATTTAATACTCAATACATATTTTTTTATGTAAATTACTAACAAAATGTAATGGAATAATATAAGTAATTTTCTTATTCCAAAAATATTTATTAGTTTCAAAAAGTGGGAGTCTTGGGCCTTTTAGCCCTTCCCAATAAGGGGTTCGTTTTATTACCTGTAACTAAGACTAAGTGCGAACTGGTCTAATTTTTTGGGGGGGGACGGTTCACAATAATTTTTTATTTTTGACCGCAAAAAAATTTAAATTGCAACCCGGGGGAAAAACTCAACAATAAATAGGTTTGACAAAATTTTTTTGAGGCACCATTTTTTAAAGGGTAAAGGTCTGATTCCTATTAATATTAATAGTTTGGGTTAGCTATTTTGGATGCTCAAAAACACACGAAAATACCTTAACAAACTCCAAACGACATGAACTAAGACAAAAAGACTCTGCTTTATATTTAACACCTGAAATTTGCCTATAACCTACATAATATCCAAAAAAGTAGGCACAATAATAAAAAAGAAAATTTTAACCCCGGACTTTGCGGGCCCCCAAAGTATATTGTTTTTTACGACTTACGTAGGGGGTAAAACAGAAATCAAAAATTGAAAAAAGTACCATACCTACCTATAACCCCTCGGAATCGGGGAAACCCCTTTTTAACCCATGGGTAAAACCCAAAATATATCAATGGTTATATTTTATCATTTGTAGATTTGCTATTTAGTAATGTTTTTGCTCTTTTAGTTATGTTGTCTTGAAAATATGAAAAAAAAATTAAAGAAGCAAAAATGAAGAAAAACATTTTTTTTGATACACCCTGTAAATCTGATTACATTTTTTCGTTTTATTCCAAAAAGTAGAAGCCTAGGTTTTATAACGTTCTGTCAATTTAAAGGACAAAAATTAGGGAGCAGTTTGAATTTTGGAAAAATCGTACTGGGAATGTGGGTATGTGATATTGCTAAAAGTCTTAAGAGCAAGCAATAGCTTTCTAATTAGGAGTAAAAACGTCTTAAAAATTTAAAATAAACTTTTTTTTATTGATTTTTCTCCAAAAAGTAGTAGGCTCGACACAATAACTTGTTTTTATCATACAAGACAAAAGTTAGCGCGAACAATTTAAATTTTGGAATAGTTATTTTCCTAACAAGTAACACTTGACTGCTTGCCCGAACTCCCCCTTTCCCTTGTTCGGGCAACGGAAACGGGGGAAAAAAAATCACTTTGCGCAAGCGTTGGGGAAAAAAATTTTCCCCCGAGCGTCAGATAATACCAATATTAAAGCAATGATTATTTTTTTTAAAATTTGTTTAATCTGAAAAACTACTACAAAAAATTTTAAATGGGAATTATTTGTTGATAACATTTACAACAAAAAAACAGTTATTAATATTGTAAATTAATTGCAGAACATTAAAATTTCATTTGGGGGGTTTGGGGCCTTTTGTACGGCTTGATGGAGGTTGACTTAGCTTAGGAGGGGGGTTTTTCATGGTCAATATTTTATTCGACATATCCTTTTTCTGATTTGTGGATTCATCAATGTAGCTCTCAGCTACAGCCGTTGTTCCAGTCCCAAGTCGCTTGACATTGGTAATTCCTTCTCCAGAACCGCTAACATAGTCGCAGAGGATCGACGAAAACTATGTTCAGTGTACTTTCTGGATTTTTTTTAAATTTTGATATCAGCAATTTCTAAGGCATTTTACCTATTGAATTTATTCCCACACATTGCGTCTGCATGCTCCTTGTTTATACTGGACAAAAAAAAGCTGTGTGGGGTAGGGTTTTTCCAAATTTGCATATTTACGGTACAAATTCCAAAAAAAAGCCCCTTATTTGTTTCTCGGACACTACAAAAAATTCTGGAAGTGTTTTTTTTCTGTCAGGAATTTTCCCACTTCAAATTTCATTATCCTGTATGTCATCAATCTTTTTTTTTTGTAAGTTCATCTCTCCTAAACACCGGCTAATCAAAATTTTTTGAAAAATTTTTTTTGAAGGTAAATATTATCTGCTTCTTTCATGAATCTTGAAACTTCTTCTTTGCTGAAAGTTTTTTTTTTTTGGCCGGTACCCACTTTTGGGGTTTTTAAGAAAATGATTTAGTTTTAAATATAAACTTAAATGGGGGTTTCCCTTTTCCTTTTGAGGACACTTTTTTAAAAAGAAAATTACCCAAAAGTATTAGGTTTATATTTTTTTGCAAATCTGCAAAATAGGCCAAGAACACTTCTTCTGTAATATTTTTTTTTTCCCTTGCTGGGGGACCATTTTCAAAACTATATTGATTCTCATATTTTCCACGAGATTTTGCTGGTAATAAATTCAAACTTACGGTATTTGCTGCACCAGGATAGAATCTGGTAGCTCCCTTTTCGGGGAAAAAACTCTTTTTTAAAAAATTTTTTTTGTCGGATTTTTTTTAATTAAAAAAAATACTATGACCCTTTTTAAAAAAAAATGCGTTTGTTTTGAAATTCATTTGTGCAATTGCTTGTTCATATGGAAACGAAGAAAAAAATTTACATGTGTTAAAATCACCAAGTTAAAATTTGTTGCTTGACTTGTCATAATCATTTATTATTTTTAAAAGGGGAAATTTAAAAAAAAGTTTTTTTTTTTTTTGTTTAAATATTGAAAATTTCCCAAGAACAAACAAAAAAAGAATAAACTAAAACGCAATGGCTTGTATATTATGAAATAGCCTACAATTACTAAAATACATAAAAATTTTCTTACCTGAAAAATTTTAAAAAGTATTTTTTTTTTTTCCCCCCTCGTAGGAAAAATATCTTTATATTTCGATATCCTTAACCCCAAAAGGTTGTCACTACTGTCAAATTTTGACATTTGTAACATTTCGTTAGGACTAAAAAAAACTTTTTAAAATTACTATGGTGAATGAAAAAAATGTATACTTTTTAATACAATCTTGTTCTATTTTTTTTATTTGAAAATTTTTTACCAATTTTTTTATTATCTCATGACATTACCCTTAAGGGGGAATGTTTTTTTTTGGGGTTAAAAAAGAAAAATAAACCGCTGGGAAATTTCCCTTCTGCTCTGTTTATCGCGCCAAAAAAAAAGAAAATTTTATATTATAGAAAAAGACATGGGTATTAAAAAAAAAATTTTCCATTCTAGAAAAAAAGGGGGCTATTCCATTTTTTTTAACAAAAATTTATCTTAAAATTTTGATACTATAAGCGATGAGTTTTAGTAGTTCTTTAGTCTAAGATCCGAATTAAAGACGACCGTCATGCATCTGCCGACCGGATGAAAAATTATTTTTTATAAAATATAATATGTAAATAAAAGTATATGCGAATGTGTTGCCTAAAAAAATATGGTTGAGGCTATGATTAAAAAAAACAAAAAAGGGTTAAACTCCTTGTATAATGTAAAATTTTTTATTTTTTTATTCTACCTGCCAGTCCTTAAAAACCACTAAAATATTTTTTCTGCAATTTCATAAATACCAATTTTACTCCAAAAAAAAAAAGCCCAATTTTTTTTTTGTCTATCGTTTTTGCATAAAAATTTTTAATTAGGGCAAACACCCTCTATTTCAAATTATATATAAATATGATGGGCTCTGTTTGTTTTTTAAGTGAAAAAAAACTACCCTTTTTTGCCAAAACACAAAATAAGGGGTGGGTCCATATTTTTGACCCATTTGATCGCAATAACTTTTGAACAAATAAAGAAAATAAGGGAATTCCCGGTTTTCCGCAAATATACTGATATTTCTTTAAAGTTTATTCTCTATCTTTTCCAATTTTATGTGACATTCCATTAGCTCAAAAACAAAATGGCCGATTTTCCGATATAGGACAACTTTGTTGTTTTAAATGGAACACCCTGTATATGTTTCAATATTTTTAAAAATTTAATCTTTCCCTTTAAAAAAGTAAACAAGCTATGGTTATTTTAAAAAAATAAGCATTTATTGACCCCCAAAAGAATTGGCATTCGAATAGGAATATTTTTTTAAAATTTTTAAAGATCCCTGTGGAAACAAAGTTAATCTCGTTTCCATAACAGCAAAAAACCTCATTGTCAGCCATTGTTGGTTTTTTTGGGAAAGGTTTTTTTAAATTTAAAGGAAGCGCAAAATGTTCTCGTTAAGGAAAAAGGAAAATGTGTTATTATGTTTGCCGAAACCAAATCGTAAAAAACCCGCAAGATTTAGAAACATGTTTAATAAAGCTCCACCCACAAAAATTCAATTAAAACTGGTACAGAAAATTCGGAATAACTCAGGAAAGATCAAATTGTCAAAAGAAAAAAATCTCAAGTTAGTCCATATTCCTAAAACTACAGTACAAGAAATCTGAAAAAAGAACTTAAATTAAAAGCCATACAAAATTCAAATGTTACAAGAAATAAGAAAACTGATTTTCCAAAGGGTGAATTTTGCCGAGAATTC
Organism: Listronotus oregonensis; assembly: GCA_019359885.1. Classification (NCBI taxonomy): domain Eukaryota; kingdom Metazoa; phylum Arthropoda; class Insecta; order Coleoptera; family Curculionidae; genus Listronotus; species Listronotus oregonensis. Next base: position 9,778 of record JAHBCN010017777.1, read on the forward strand.
AAAATTTATGGAACAATATACATTTTTTTGGAAGACTAATTGTCAGACGAAGCCACATTTCACCTCAATGGAAAAGTAAATAAGCATAACTCGGTTTTGGGCAACAAAAATCCTCGACAATATAACGAAACGTTAGAGATTCGCCAAAGTCACAGTCTGGTGTGGTATTAAAAAAAAAATTTGGGATTTTTTTTCATGAACCAACTGTAACCGGACTTTCGTTGATATGCTGGAAATATTTTTTTATCCCCAATTGCAAGAAGAAAATCTATTGAATTTCGTCTATTTTCAACAAGATGGGGCTACCCTACATTATGCTAAAATTACCAAGGATTCACTGACCAACGTTTTTGGAAACCGGTGGATTGGAAGAGGAGGCCCTATTTCCTGGCCACCTCGTTCACCAGATTTGACTGTTCCAGATTTTTTTTTGTGGGGATATGTAAAAAAAGGGGGTTATAGTCCACTTCCCCAAAATTTAGGCAATTAAAAAGTATATCCGAAACATAATAGAAAATATTCCTGAAAATTTTTTAGTCAATAGTTTTAATAAGTTTTTTCGAATTTAAATAAGTGCGTCGAAGTCGGCGGAAGGCATTTTAACATTTACAGTAGTTTTTTAAAAATAATTAACCTTATTTAAATTATTTTGGAATAACCTAAACCTTTGGCGATCCTTTTTTTGTAACATATGAAAAATTTTAATTGTTAAATAATATTGTTGGTCGACATGCAGTCAATTTTTCGAAGGTCAATAAATACGTTTTTTTGAGATAACCATAGCTTGTGTTACATTTTTTAAAGGGGAAAGATTAAATTTTGAAAATATAGAAACATAAAGGGTGTTCCATTTAAAATAACATAGTTGTCCTATAATGGAAAATCGGCATTTTTTTTTTGAGCTAATGGAATGTCACAATAAAATCGTGAAGGTACGAGAATAAACTTTAAAGAAATATAAGTGCATCTGCAAAAACCGCATCTTGATACCTTTATTTGTTCCAAAGTTATTCTCGATTAAAATGGGTCAAAATATGGCCGGCCACCATGTATCATTTTAAACCTTAAGATGGGTAAAATTTGGTTTGAATTAGTTGAATAATGATTGCTTTATGCCTTGATATACAATTTTAGAAATTTTAACCCTGAAAAATCAACCCTTGTTAGAGCTTTAAGTAGAAAAAATATTTACCCTAAAAAATGATTAATAATAATTACTATGTTAGATTTTATTTTAGAATGCTGTTGCTGTATACCGGGTGTTTTTCAAAGGTGGTTCCCCCCTATAACTTTTTTATTTTTTAAGATGGGAAAATAAAATTTGGCCTGCTAATATATGACCTAAAAATGCATTGAATGACGTGTTCAATTGTTTCTGACGATTTCCGGTTTCACCGGAAATGACGTCAACTTTTTAATTTTAAATGGAACACCCGGTATTTTTTTTACCTATTCGATAGAAAATAACATCCTAAATACAATGACACCCCATATGTCAACTTTCGACATTTTCCTTTAAAAATATTTAATTTTTTAAAATTCAATCTAGAGTGCCAGGACGTCGTTAAAACAACCACTTTTGAGTCATGTAGGCGTAAAAAATAGTTTTAATTATTTGACGTATTTTATGTCCTTTCCAGAAAAGTAAAAAGATTTTAAAATTTTATTTCTAGACATAACTCAATTTTTTTCAAATGGAACGATGGTGCTTGTTGGCATATATGAAAAGAGCATTTTTTTGTGAATAATTTGATAACCAACACTTGATATTTTAAGTTAAAGCAACACTAAAAAAGCATTAAAATAGGCATAGTAGTTGTTGCTTATAAAATTATCAAAACATCTGGGCCGTGGATTCGATTAAAAGAGTCATATGCATTTCGGCAATTTTCTCAGGTAGTCTTGGAAATAAACAAAAATTAATGTTAAACAATAACGTTACATAGTTTAATAATTAAATGCGAGTTAGAATTTAAAGTTATTGCTGTGTTTATTAAAAAGGAATCTTGATTTAAATAGCTATAAATATAATAATTAATAATAATAATATAATTATTATTATTCTTATAAGCAACAACTACTATGCCCATTTTTTAGGTTTTAAGTCCAAATATTAAGTGTGGGGTATCAAATTATTCACAAAAAGATGCTTTTTTGAATATGCCAACGAGCCACCATCGTTCCATTAAAAAAAATGAGTTATGACTAGAAATAAAATTTTGAAATCTTTTACCTTTCTAAAAAAGACACAAAAGACAACAAAAATTAAAACTATTATTCCACGCCTCCTGGAGTTAAAATTGCTTGTTTTAACGACGTCATGGCAGTCTAGATTGAATTTTAAAAAATTTAATATGTTTAAAGGAACATGTCAAAAGTTGACATATGGGGTGTCATTGTATATAGTATGTCATTTTTTATCGAATAGGTAAAAAAATACACGGTGTTTCATTTAAAATTCAAAAGTTAAGGTCGTTTCCGGTAAAACCGGAAATCTTCAGAAACAATTGAACACGTTATTCAATGCATTTTTAGGTCATATATTGACACGCCAAATTTAAATTTTCTATCTTAAAATATAAAAAAGTTATAGGAGGGAACCACCTTTGAGAAACACCCGGTATATATAGGTATACTAATTTTATTTTGCAACTTTTTAACCCCTATAAATCAAACCCTATAATAGCTTTGTTAAAAAAAATTTATTTAAAAAATATAGCTTGACAGAGTTATTGATAAAAATATTACTGCCTGAAATATTACCAATTTCATTATTTTACAAATTTTCAATCCTTAAAAACCACCCCTTACAACATTGCAATTCTTATAACCTAAAAAAGTAAAATTACATAGAATAATTTATTTACACAAAAATACACTGCATTTTTACATACATAGACAATAATAAACTTTATACAAACACAGATAAAAATAAATTTTTTAAATGTCTTTATTTATATAATCATCGTCGTGGTCGACGTCATCCTCATTTTCTTTCACTACTGGTGCACTATTATTACAATCCTCACCAGAGCACCCAGAACAAGTCGAATTGCAATAAAAAATTTAATTGTTTTTTTTTTAAACACAGCTCCTTTTTTTAGGTTATTAAATATTAAAAAAAAAATTAAAAATTATGGTGTATTCAGAACACTTCAAAGAATTCATTCCCGTTGAAAATTTAACTTCAAGTTAATATTTTTATGTTTTACCTATCTATTATTGATCTATAATACCTTAGAAACGGAATATGTTATGATAGCAATAATACCTGCTAGCACACCTAGAGCATTATAAGCGGGCATTATGATAATGCCCGCTTATAATGCCCTAATGCGCTAATATGGAAATTTTATTGCTTATCCAATTTTATTTCTCTCAAAATAAAGATCAAGTTTATAGAAAAAAATAATTTTTTCTTTAAACAATACTAAAAATTAAACTTTATTTCCAAAATAAAAATTACAATTTTGAAATGTCCCAGAAAATGTAGCTGATCCCACTATAGAATAGTCGGTGTTTTTTGTGATGGTAGCAGCGGTGGTAGCACTAACGCTATTTTGTATAGAGAAACAGTCCATTAAAGAATTTTCAATAGTCGATACGGAATTAACCTCGGAATTAACTGAATTGGCAATCATTTTGACTACTTTGTTTTTGGATCAAAAATACTTTCTTCTATATATCCTTCAGCTACTGAAGAGCTTTTCCATTTCCCATGTTGTTTTAGCGTTTCAAACGAAGCACCTGCCTCAACAAGTAAAGTTGACGATGTGCGACGCAAACAGTGGCCGGTGTAAGCTTCTGCATTATCCAGTTTTAAAAATTTTGCGATCAATGTTGGGACGATTCCTATGGTATTTTTTCCAATGGGTTGTACTGTACATCGACCCTTTCTATAGGTAAGAAAGAATCTTCGCTCCTTTATTCCAGCTGGTCTTAATGTTGTGTACTTTTTTTATTAAATTTAAAGCGCCTAAATCTTCTTCAATGATAGTAAAACTTTTTGAAGTTGAAGTTTTAGTTTCTGGTACCTTTATAACCAAGACTGTTCCTCAATCTTCAATGTCATCAATGGTCATTTTGACCAACTCATCTCGTCTTAAACCTCCAAAAACACCCATTACCAATATGACTTTGTGTACCAAGTAGATATCATAGGAGCCTTCTTAATAAATTTTATTATTTGTTCTCCTTCCAAAACTTTAGACTTCTTCGGGACGTATCCTTTCGACTTAACTTTTAAAAAAGATATGAGACGATGGTATTGCGAAATGTCTATATTTTCATAGACCATCAACGTAGACCTTAGGTGGAATACTTGGTCCAGAGAGAGTTCGATTGTATTTTTCCGACAAAAAAATAATAAAGTTTGTTAAACATATGTATTAAAATAAAATCAATAACTTACCAGTTCCTGGAAATATGCCATTAAAACGTTTTCGGTTATTTGAAGAATTGCGTTCGCATCTTTCCAAATACTAAATATGCCATACTCCCGATCATACTGTTGCCTTGATTTAACTGGCAAAAGATTTTCGGTCGCTTTTATGGCCTTTTCTCTTATATTTTGTGGAATTTCTTCCATTTTGAGCAAATCGTTAAATAAAAATGCCAACTGACTAATTGACAGAAACATCAAAGTCAAACTTAACACCAGTCATTATCTACTTACGTATACAGGTACAGGTGCAACTTATTTTTTATATTGCGAATAAATAATGTAATTAGTCATTGAAAAACTCTTTGGGTAAAACATAAAGCATTGTATACCACGGGCTTTACTGACTATAATGCCCATCAGGTCGAAATCTAGCCCTCGGGCTATTTCGACCTTCAGGGCATTATAGTCCCAGTAACGCCCTTGATACATAAATAGCTATAACAAGTTAGACTATTGTTAATTAACAATATTGTTTCGAACTTTCGTCTTTATTGTAAACTTTTATGGCGCGATCTTGTTAAGTACGCATATAAAAAGGGCTCCACAAAGCAAAAATGTTATACGACAATTTTTTCAACATTTTTTTAATGTACAAAAGACGAAAGTTCGGGACAATTTTGATAATTATAATTAACAATTGTCTAACTTAATGAAAAAGTTAAATTTTCAACGGGAATAAATTCTTTGAAGTGTTCTGAATATACAATAATTTATTTAAATTTTCAATTACTATTTAATACCTTAAAAAAATTATTTAGTATTTAGCAAAGAAAAATGGTCGCGCGAAGCCCATTTTTAGCGTTAAATTAAAATTATAAGTAATAGAGATAGAATTTCGGGATTCCAAGGTTTTTTTTTGGAAATTTTCTTCCAATTAAGGATCTTTTTTTTAAATTTCTAAAATGTTATTAGTTTATGGGATATCGGCGAAAAACGAAATACCTTTTTTTATTTTAATTGTTCTTAACTTATGCAATTTTTTATGTGCTAATAAACGCTTCACATACATTTGTCTAGATATTATTCCGGATCGAATGAGCTATCGCACGTATTTTAAGTAACAGTACCTCTATTTTTCACCATTTTTAACTTATTGTTTTGATTACAAGTTCTTTTTTGACTTGGATTTTTTTACTGATTTGTCTGAATTAATAAATTTTCTTTTTTCATTAATACAGAAAGTTATTTTCACTAATACAGATAAATCAGTGAAAAACTTGAAAAGTCAAAAAAAAACTTTGTCTAATTCTAAATCGCAGTACTTTAAGAAACCAATATTTTTGAATAGGAACTTGGCTCTCATCTTAAATAAGTGTTTTTGGTATGATCTCCATTAAAGTTATTGAATACCCTTATGTTTTATGGTAATGGTTAAGATGTGTGGCTCCACCTATTTTTAATCATAAAAAATCGAAAAAAAAAAGATAAATTGCCATTTTTTTTTCATTTTATTCTATTTTACGGCAGATTTACGAATCTTTTAAGAAAAAGAATTAAAAAAAAAACATTTCGGTGTTAATTTTTATTTGGAGAAAAAATGGGTATTTTCAAGTTTTTCGTCAAAAAATGCATCCATTTAGGAAAACAATTTTTTGTTTTTTATAGGGACAACGAAAATCACTAAAAACCCTTTATATTTTGGGAAAGAAAACATATGGCTTTCAAATTTTGAGATGATATATTATATTATAGGTTGCTGATTTTGGATATTATAAATTGGACACTTCCGGTTTAACCCGAAACGATTAATTTGGGTTTTTTTAATGGAACACCCTGTATATTTTTGAATTTGGGTTCTACGGATATTTTTGATATAAACCCATATTATATCCTTTTTACCTATCTCTGCTTGTTTTTGAGAAAATGGCGATTAAAGCTGTCTAAATTCCGCACATTATGCACTTTTATGGGAAACAAATAGATGTTTAAAAATTTATTATTTTAATTTAATTCTTCCTGAGGACTTATCTGGGAGGTCATAATAAAACTACCCGGCTTCACCAGTATTGGAAAATTAACTTTTCATAATGTTACTTCAAAAATGTAATGCAACACCTTGTATATTTTTAAAATTTGGACTTTACAAGTCATTTTTGATATAAAATTTTTATTATATCCTATATCTATCTTTGTTAGTTGTTGAGAAAAGGGCGATTGAAATGTTCAAACGACCGCACATTATGAGTTATAAGGGAAAAACAATTTTCTCAAAAATAACAAAGATAAGTATATGGTATAATATAGATTTTATATTAGGAATAAGCCGTAGAACCCAAATTTCAAAAATATACAGGGTGTGATAAATCTTTAAGTAACATTTTAGAAAAGTCAATTTTCACAGCACTTCCGGTAGCCGAAGTAGTTTATTATGACCCACAGATAGGTCTTTAGGAAGAATTAAATTAAACATATAAAATTTTTATAAGATTTTTTTGTTTTCCCATAAACGCATAATGTGCGATGTTACATCTTCAACTCGCTCTTTCTCAAACAAGCAGAGATAGGTATAGGGTATAATATAGATTTTATCAGAAATGATCCGTGAACCCAAAATTCCAAAAAATATCAGGGTGTTCCATTGAAAATCAAAGTTGATGTTGTTTCCGGTTAAACCGGAAGTGATAGAAATGTTATATATCCAAAATCGGCATCTTATGATATAATATGTCATCAAAATTTGAGCCAAAGTTTCATTCAAGAAAAAGGCTTAGTGTTTCGTTGTCACCCGGGATTACTGAGACGAATAATTTTAATTTAAAAATAATAATAATAATAATAATAATAATAATAATAATTATAATAAATAATCGAAAAATTGCCATTTTTTATTTTTTTAATTATTCTATCTTTGATGAACTTTTAAAATAAAAATATTTGACAATTCAAAAAAAATTAATCCTGTTGATTTTAATTCCGAAAACTATTTTTCGTTGGATGAAAAAAAAATTTTTTTTTGGTAAGTAAATCTTCGGCAATAATTTTGGGAAAAATTCTGGTATACGTATAAAGGCTCTTATAGAAAATAGAAATAGATTTTTTTGTGAATAATTCATTTTTATAAGTTAAAAATTAAATCTACCAACTTAAAAAAATCTATTTTTTTAAATCGTATGAAAAAAATTAACTTGTTTTTTTATGAAAAGATCGAGCAGTAATGCGCTTATATTTTACAACGTGGCATATTTTCCATTTTGGTACCCAAGTTAGTCAGTTATATGTTGTGACGCCATCGATTCAGTAACAAGGAGAGTTTTCGCATCGAGTTTGAAGCTTGTGCTACGTAACGGGTGTATCCAGGAAAAAAAAATTACATAAAATTATAAAAAAATTTGATTAAACACAGTTTCTTTAGTACTGACGTACTTTGGCCGTGTAAGGTAAAGAAAGAGGCAGTTTATTAACACAGGACTTAAAAATTTGGAGGTCTGAAGAAAAAAAATCTGCCAGCGGTTTTGTAGTTTAGATCGTAGACGCCTTGTGTTCTATAGACCACTGCCACCACAAATATATAATTGGGGTTAAACACCTAATACAGGTTCTACTACTGACGTCCAGCACAGCCACCTCGCGTTGAGGGGTCAAATATAGGCGGTGTCTGACAAACCTATGTTGCCAAATTTATTCCCATAATCCTTTTCCATACGAAATTGGGAATTCTTTTATAAGAAAAGGAAATAATAAAAATATTAAATAAA
>JAHBCN010017778.1:0-17961 GCA_019359885.1 Listronotus oregonensis
AATCACTAGATAATTTTGTTGACTTTTTAAAAGTAAAAATATTTTTCTTTTGATGTTTTTTTTTTAATAACGACTAAAGAAACGTAAAAATAAGTGTATCCTAAAAAATAATAAATGTTTTGTCATAAAGTCTTCCATTTTTGGTGTAACTACTTTTAGAAGGAGGAATTTTAGGAAAGTTTGTGCAGTTTTAAGGTTAGGTCCGAGTGGTGCGTTATAATTGAAAAACTAAAAAACTCCGACCAAATTTGACTTAAGATTCGTGATTAGCGCCCCAATAAACCCCTGGATACAACTTTTCAGTGAAATGGGCCGTGGGCCCGATAAGTAAAATAATTGCCAAAAAATTTACCATCTTCACAACAAATAGAGTTTTCCGATATCTCAAACAACCCTCTTATATGTATGAATGCTAGAGTTACCTCATAAAAGTTTCCGTTTTTGTCTTTTTTTTAAGTACAAAATAAAATACTCATATCTACAAAAATATTTAAAGGCATCAAAATTGCTTGCTATACAAAGTCAATTTGCCTTATGCGAAAGTCGGTAAACTAAACCATGTCTAAAAATATCTCCTTAATTATCAATGATCCATATATCTTAATTGATCACTTGATACAACATTTGAAAAGTAATATTTTCGCGTTATTTTTAGATTTGTGCCCCCGTTCCTTCGATTAGATCACCTTAAAAGAAATTAGTGTGTTTCGTGGTAAAAATAACGCTTTACAAAAAGTTTTATTGATAAAACTTTTTATCAGATCTATAACGAATTTGGGTTACTATAAAATGGACGAATGGTATGACCTAAATTTTTGCTAATAGTGTTGCTCTAGTTTGTATTTAAAGACTATTAAAACTAATTAGGTTTATAATAAAATATAATTTTAGCAGAGGCGTATCTCTGAAGGGGGATTTGGGGTCTGACTTTTCCATAAAAATTAAGGAAATTTAACCGACTCTAATCTAGAATGGTTTATTTATCATATCAGTGACGTCTCAGTCACGCTTAATATGTTGTCCATAATAAAAATAAAGTTGATGATGATTTAGAATAACGGAAACGTCAAAATTTAAATTTTTATGCTGTGATTGTTTTCTACATAAAAAGTTGCTTTGAAAATGTTTTTACAGCTTTTGAAAAAAATGCAAACAAAAAAATTACAGAGTTTTTTGGAAATGTCTTAAAAACTAAAGAAGCTACAAACATGCTGCTAGCGCCTTTTTATTACTTACGAAATTTTTAAAAACTTTGTTTATTTAAGCGTTTTTTTATCTTTCATATTTTACATGAATTACCTAAATAGCCCACACTACATGAACACAGGGGTAAAATTATTTGAACTTAACATTGCGAAAAAAGTAATGAGTAATAGTTTTTTACCACACCGGCGTGGAAATGTCGAATTTTTTTCCTATTTTCAGGGAAGAAAATGCCCTATTTCTACCCGGGTAAAAATATATAGGTAATTGAAACTGTAGTCTAGTAACGCATAAAAAGTAAAATAAAGCTTAAAAATAACGAAAATGAAAATAAATGAAATTTTTTTAGTGTTTTTGTTAGCTAATTTTATTTACTCAGGCAACATTTTTTATTTACTTACAAAAACGCGTTTGAAAAAACAAATTCGGAAAAAATGACAAATTTCTTCACTTCCATAGTTATTCAAAAAAAGTTTATACCAGGTACTTAAGTCGATTTTTATGTGATGGACGAATTTTTTGTGTTTTTGTTAATTACTTTTCATGCAGGTGTAAAAAGAAGTATGCGCACCACGGGAAAAAAATAACATAATTTTAATCCGCGTGTTTGTCGATTGACAATCTTACACGCGGGTTGAAATGACATATTATCTTCCCTAGGTTCGCAATCATGGCACAAAGAATACAAGGTAGGATCTTGCGCATGACGTTTGTCACGTGATAGCCGGGTTATTACGTAGTAATGTGACTAAAAGGATTTTTTCGCGACATACCGTTTTTACCGAACTCAAGGACTAGAATTAACGCAACGCCAGTTTGTAGGCAAGGTGTTTCATATAGTGATCTGTTTGTTTTTATGTTTTGGAAAAACGTAAACAAATTGCCAAATCTCAAAAACCAAAATCAGGAAGTTACCTTGAAAATGTAATAAAATTATTCAAAAATGTTGGTTTTTGTGTTAATATAGGCAACATCAATTTGAATATAAACATTTATTAACATGACAGTTCCAAGCACCGGTAACAAGGCTGATTTGGACAGCTGCTGCATTCGTTTAATAAAAAATTATAGTAAATCAGGTGTTATACGGCACTTCGATGTCATTTTATCTCTTTCTAGTAGGTTGTATTATTCAATAACACGTTCTGTAAACTGACTTGATCAACAGCAATCGAATTGAGCATCTAAAGTAAATGTCATATCTGTCTGTTACTTCAGATAATAAACAAAAATAGTTTTCCGGCTTTAAAAATATTTTTTAACAATAAAGAATCATCGGTAAATGTAAATTATGGTGCAATACCATAAACATTTAAAAAGTTATTATTTCCGGAGTGTTGTTATTCAGTGTGTTTCATCAATGTTGCCGGTGCAGTGTGTTTACAAGAACTATCCCTCCTTGTCCCCCTGAATATATTAATGCCAAACAAGATTTGTTTACTTTATTTCTATTCAAGAATTCGTTGATTCTAACCGTGCTTAACCCGCATATCCTCACAAAAACGAAACGGTTTACGTATGTCACGCGTGTGTCAATTTACCTATTAATACGCTTTTTGAGTTTAAATCCAAATGTAAGGTCTTTAGAGAGTCAAGTAATAAGTCAAAAAGATAAGATAAAAACAAAACTTTCCATTCAATAAGATATAAGCTGTTTTCAAGTCAACTTTAACAAGTAAATCTTTTCCTCTATGATTTACATATAATTGTACCTATTCATTCATTAGAAAATTAACTAATTAAATCGAAAAATTTGCAATCCAAATAGTCGTTAAACCATAGAAAAAAGACATCACAGGCACCAAAACAATGGAAAAGCCGCGAATCCTCCATTATTTTAATTTGATCCTTGACATAACAATTGAAATGACGTAATATGCCGTCATAACACCTTCTCCTACGTTACCGGTTCTCGCCAAAATTTGTTTTAAATTAAGTTGAAGCCGTATGTTTATAGTGGTATTTTTATTAATTTGTTTAGCGTTTTACTTTGCTTTTCGGTAGTTTTGTGACTCTAAAACTAGTTGAAGTTTAAGATAATTTGTTATATTAAAAGCCCATATCTTTAAAATAAGCCTAATATTTAAAAATGGCAAAAAATTCACAAAGATTGCAGGCTTTCTATTTAAATTTTGGCACGAAGTCACATCAAAGAATATAAACCTCAATAAGAAGCGACAATATTCGAAGTCCCAAAATTTTTAGGAGGGGCTAAGCTGTTTAACTGTCATCCCTGCTGCCGGCAGCTTTTAGTCCGGGATTACATGTTTCGTTTAGTGCTTTGTTGAGTTTTATGTGCTGTTTCATTAGTTTCGTTCAGTTTTGTGGATATCTTTAAAAAAAGCACTAAATGTGCATAGTAATTGTGATACTTGTAAAAATTATAGATCACAATGCGAATCTTTAGATGTTAATTCTTTGTATATTAACAGTGTGGATCAGCCAAATGGAATAAATTCAATATTACATAAATGGGGCTTATTCGAAAAAAATGCTCGGACATGTCGATTGGACTTTAATTGCGCATTTTTTTCAACTAAAACTGTTTATACAGGGTGTGTCATGTGACGGTGGCCAGTATCAACTTTCTTAATTTAAATGCAACACCCTGTATATTATTTAATTTTTGGTTTTTTCAAAGCATTCTAGACATATTTTATGTACAATGTCCTATACCTATCTTCATATAAAATTTTCGTAAAGTTTCGTAAATATTAAGCGTTTTCAGGTTTACTAACTGCATCTATTGCCTTTGCATCTTTGCCACTTTCGTGAGGGTTACTTTTTGTGCATATACCTACTAGAGGCAGCCGTGCCGCTCGGCTGTGCGGACAAGCGTGCGAGAGAGTAAGAAGAATAGCTGTATAACATTTCTCTCGCGCCTTGTGCTGATTGATTGGCGGAAGGGGTGTATACACCGCCGACAAATTAAGAGAGAGAGAGAGAGGAGAGAGGTTATACACCTATTCTTGCTTCTCTTTCGCACGCTTGTTACCAAGGCTGCCTCTAGTCGGTATATGCACAAAAACTACTAAGAAAGTGGCAAGCATGCAAGCACAACACATCTAAAAGCACCTAATATTTCCAAAATAGTTAAAAATAGGTATAGAACATTGTACATGAAATATATCTAGAATATTCTGAAGAATCCAAAAATTGACTAATATACAGGGCGTTGCATTTAAATTAGGAAAGTTAGTGTTGGCCACTATTACATGACACAAACCTTGTATAAAAAGTATTTACTGAAAAAATGCGCAACCAAAAATACCGTTACGCTTCGAGTGTTTTTTCGAACACGCCCCGTTTTTTATTATTGAATTTATTCCATTTGGCTGATACACACTGTACTATAAAGCTTACGACACTATAAAAAAACATTTATGGAGCGTTGCAGCACCATCCCGATTTGTTTATTAAATATGTTTATGATTTGGAACATGCTTTTAAAACTAAGTTTGAAGACATTTGTATTGTAACAGGAAGTTTCACATAAATTCTTAAATGAAATGGAAAGAATAGAATTTACCCACCCATGCAATGATTTCCTAAAAATGTAAATTATTAAATAATTAATTAGGATTAAAATATTTTATACGATGAAATATACCAATCGTGATCTAAAGTACCAGTCAAAAAGATAAGAAAATAAATTATATCACACATATAATCAATTTATAGTCACGGTAACAAGTCGCTGTAACTTTCAGATTTTGTCATTTCAATAAACTGTTTGCCTACTTTCTTTTTAAAAGTCACTATTTTTCATCTCACCTTAAACATTTAAGCTCTAACCTTGGCACTTAGCCTTTAAAAAACTAAAATTGTTTATTTTAGTGATGTTTCGAGCCACCTTGATTATCAAGTTCTTCCCTCTATTCTTTCAAAATATCTACTGAGATTTTTTAAAATCATAAACCTACTTTCAAATTTAATTAATTTAATAGGGAACTCCTTTTTATTAAAGCATGCTGTACATTGTATATTAATATATTCTTACTAAGAAATTTTGTTGTTGTTACCCATATAGGAAATGCTAAATTATATGTTTATGTTTTTTTTACAGTAAAAATGAAAGGATATACATTTATAGTAAAGGTAAGTATTAAGGTGTATAGGTATTGTTTTACAAAAAAACATCCCTCCACTAAATTTTTGACCCCAGAAACCCATAGAATCACATACCTTAAAACTTTTTTCTCTTTTTCTTTGAAATGGGAGATGTACATCAAGAGTAATTAGCGAAAGCAAAAAACTGTATGATATTCGTTTTTCCTAAATATTATACAGTCAAATTAGTTAGACGTAAAATGGATTACAAAATGTAATTCTGCATAGGTACTCGAAGACCTCAAAAACCATATATTAACACTTACTTATTGTTTTATTACAATTTTGAAATAAAGATTTCTTATAATTATTTTACATCTGTTCACACAAAAATTACATAATATTATTTTTTTTAAGAAAAATTGCAACATTTAATCCCCTGTAAACATCGCTTTGCCCAAAACTAATTTTTCTTAACAATAATCTAATCTTTTTTGAGAATAACCAACCCTAAAAAGACTACAAAAAAAACTCCTTGAATGGGACGATTTTCCAGGACTGCAATGTATAGTTATACATATAATTTTTTTCCGTGTAAAACTGAATTTTTACCGTTGATATTTCTCTCAGTGTACCCCCAAGCTGTTTAAGTGTCATTCCGTCTACACGTGACGTCAGAAATTTGTTTCCCATATAACCAATGCTATTGGGAACTTTATGTCGCTTCTTATTGAGGTTTATATTCTTTGGTCACATTGCTACGTCATTGCGCAAAGCGAACCGATTTTGGATCGCTTGGTGATCCTACCTTGTATTCATTGTGCCATGGTTTGCAATATACTATATTAAATGCAATAAATAGAGAAATACAGTTAAAATTAATTAACCTTTCAAAATTTAAATTAAAGTAATCATCGAATTATTTCTCTTATCCTAAATGGATTTTTTGATGGATTTCTACCTTGCATAGGAAGGCGCTGCAGCTTTTTTTATTTTGGGGATTTAGTTATTTCTGTAGTTGGTCTTTAATACTTATTTATTACTGCATTATAATAACTATAAACGGAGACGGAACTGATAGGTACTGGAACGTCACCGATGTGTGTGAATATACCATAATAATATATTATTTTTAACGTTATTTAAAACAATATTAACTTATTTATACAGGGTCATTCAACGACGACGAGGACGAAACATGGCCATGTTTAATAAAGTGTGATTTTGTGTATTTTTTTACATAAAATCTAAATAAATACTTTAGAAAATAATTTAAATTAAAATAAAAGACAACATTGGAAAACCTTATTTATTGGTTCGTTTTTAAAAGCGTCTCATTTTTTCGATACGTTTTAATAAAAGGATTATGTATTCATTTTTAGTAACATTTAAATTAGAAAATAGAAACAAGTAACAATAACAATAAATATCTGAAATCCAAAACAAAGTCATTATTTGTTAAAATTCTAATAAACTAAAGAATAAAGGTATCCGTCAGTCATCCATAATATTTTAAAAGTTTACAGCAACATTTGAATTTTAACATAATTATTTGAAGTTAAACTAACCAAAACAAAATCAGAATTCTCAGTTTGTCTAATACATAAGTACGTTTTTTTTTCAAAACCTTATTAGGTCTAATGCCTCACAGACCAATTTTATCCCTCAGTCTTTCAGAACATAGCCACAGTAGTTTCTGAAAAGCATATATTTTAATTTTTTTTTCAGGAAGATCCTAAAGATACGAAAGGAAAAATCATCACTCCAGAAAATGTTAGCTTTTTACATGGCTTCCTTGCAAGTCTCTCTGTCATTCTTGTCTCCGAGATCGGAGACAAGACGTTCTTTATTGCCGCCATAATGGCAATGAGACATCCGCGACTTACAGTGTTTGGTGGTGCTATATCGGCTTTGGTCTTGATGACTATTTTATCTGGTAAGTTTTAGTATTATTTTGTTTTTTTTTTTTTTTTAAAATTTGGATGTCCCAAATTTGAGATACGACACTATAAATCTAAATACATTTTTTTTTTTTAATTTCTTAATGACATACCCTGTAGATTCAGTCAAAAGTCACACTCGGTAACATCGTCTCTCCGGTAGCGTAGTGGTCAAGCTCAGCTCGCGATCCCGGGGTTTGATTCCCCCCCCGGGGGGACATATTTAAAGTAGTTATTTAAAATAACGTCCGTGGTGGCACTACCGCGTCGTCTAAAAGGTGCTGTGAAATGCAATATTTGCATGTTTCAGGGCTTGGACAGCGTTGACTGCCTGAAAAGTCTAAAGCGTATACGAAACAACCTATGCAGATAATGAAAATTGGTATTACAAGAAAAATGTTGCGAATATTGCGCTCGAAAAGGTACTTTATTTCAAAGAACGGTAATTGTCTCGAAAGTTGCCTCCCCTCCGATTTTGACCAAATTTGGTATACCAGGGTTTTTTTGGGCGCGATCGAAAAATTATTTTTGGCAAAGTTTCGTTTTCGAGATATTCGTATCAAAGTTAAAAATTAAATAAACCTCTTTTCACTATATTGCCCCTTCTTTTTTTACACAATTCTTGATTTTACATAAAGTGGCACACAATATTTTTAAAAATTTTAAAACCCCTTTTTTTTATTTATTTTACACTTTTTTTCCATTTATTGCGAACTTTCAAGTTCAAAGGCATATTTTGCTTATAAAATTCCCGGTGTATAGATGGTTGCGGCCAGTTGGGGGGTGTGAAAGTGAGGTTTGCAATTAAATGGAAAAAAAATTAAAAAAAAATATAAAAACAAGTTTTAAAAAGGGGTTTGTGAAAATATTTTGCCCAAATTTTTTTAAAAGAAATTTGGTGCAAAAAAAGGAGAATAGTGGCAAAATTAGTTTGAATTTCAACTTTGATGAAATCTTGAAAAGACGTGGGCCAAAAAAAATTTTTTTTAATTTTTTAAACAGTGCCCCCCAAAACCCCCTATCCCAAAATTTGGGCAAAAGGAAACAACCCAGACAATACCCAAAAAACAATCAGTGACGAAAAAGTCTTTAAGTTTATCAAGCTATTTCTCGATGTTACAAAGTTCGTTGTTAATTAAAAAAATTTTTTGAAATTTGGTCACCTGATTAAAAAGAAATTTCCCATTCTTTAAAACCAAAAAAACAGAATTTTGACAAAAGAAAATATTGAAAAGTTTTTACAAGAGGCGGAGAATGAAAAATGTTTGCTATTGAAAGTGTCAAAGATAATTTTTGAAAAAAAAAATAGTAAAGTCTATACGAAGTCAATCCGAACAGCATAAAAACTGAAACGCCGGTTAGAGGAGGGATTTTCTTTATAAGGCATGGGCGTGCAGCATTTAACATAAAATAATAAAAATATTTATTCTCATTATTTATAGTTACGCGGACTCATTTTTTTAATTAGTAGTTATTATATAATATAGGAAATATATAAGAAAACACTCACCCGTTTATGATTTTATTTCCTATAATTGATGAAAAGTCAAAATTCACTATCCGAATTTTCAGAGCTTGAATCAGAATTTGGGTTTATAATAATGGGGTCAATGGCCAGTAAAATACAATATTCATTTTCTTTCACTATGACATGCTGAACACATTTCATCCATATACCACTGTCATTTACTTCATTAACAACTGCCCTTATATTTTCTAGTACGAAAGCACTGTCAGTTGGGGATTGATTATATTTCCTTAATTTGTTCTTGACTGCAGCCCAAATCATCTCTATGGGATTAAATACGCAGTAATAAGGGGGAAGACGTAAAATAGTATGACCATGTGCTTCGCATAATTTGTCGATAACATATTCCTTTTTAAAATTCTCTTTTTTTATCGCTTCCAATAACACTTTTTTGTAGACTTTTGAGGAATTTCCATGTTTTTACTTTCCATAAATTTAAGAATATCATCCTTCTTTGTGTTGCTATTGGGAACTTTGTTGTCTAAACGTGAATGATAAGACGCATTGTCCATAACAATGACAGAATTTGGAGACAGATTCGGCAGCAACTGTTCAATAAACCACTTTTCGAATAGACTGGCGGTCACATCTTTATGGTAGTCAGCCGATGAATTCTTTATATTTTTAGCTGACAATAATAAAGCGTTAGGAACAAAACCTTTATTGCTCCCTGCGTGTAATATAATTACTCGTTTTCCGCGAGAACAGATTACTATTATCCACCCAACCATATTTAACAAGATCATGTGTGTCGAACCAAGTTTCGTCCAGGTACACTATCTCCCTTTTTGATTGGCGATATTCCTTAATTTTACGTAAATATTTTGCGGCCATGCTACGCTACGAGATGATTCCATTATAACCATCCTTTGGTTTAATTTTTTGTACTTGAAGCCGCAATCTAGCAAAATATTACGCAAAGTGTCCAAAGATTTATATTCATAATCTGGATAATCCCGAAACTTATCCTGAATCATTTCTAATGTTGGGACTTTGTTTTCTTCGTAAAATTAATAAACTATTCGGCGTATAACTTCTTTGTTGCCATTATCAACTTTTTTAAGCTTCTGGTTAGCCTTTTTCGCTTTACGGAATGGTCGATGGTATCTCCTTCTCTAATAACTGTGTAAATTGTAGTATGAGCAAGTTTAGTGAGCTCACAAATACTTTTTGAAATTTCGTTTTGTGATGCCTCACGATTTTCACTTTTTAAGCTAGTGTAAATATTTAAAATAAGTTTCTGTGCTTGAACATGTAAGTCCTTATTTAAAAATTCCGACGGCTCCGTCATGAAATCGGCTTCTACATTGTCCGTTTCATTATCAGAAACATCAGAAGGTCTCCACAACGCCATCTTGATAAAATATTTAAATGACAACAGTAAAACAACAAATATTAACGATAACAGTAACAACAGAAATAACCACGCTAACAATAACAAAACAATTTAAAAAATTCTACACTTCTTAGACACTTCAAATCAAAAGAACGAAGGACAATCACAAGCACAGCACTGATAAATTTATGCGACAATGCAAATGCAGGTGCCTACAGCAGAGCCAGACATTTGATATTCTTTTATTGTGTCCATGAAACATTATTTGACCGACTAGAAGCGGCTGTGCATGCGAGAAAATATTCATATGGGGTCTAACCATCATAAAGTTGGGCCAGTTGGGTTATTTTTATTGGGGATTTTTTGGTGAATCGAGCAGTCCCGGTATGTGAGTCTTTTATTTAGCTGTTCGGATTGACTTCGTATTTACCATAATATCAAAATCGTTAACGAAAAAGTCGATACTGCCGATCGCTGCTTACCCCATACTGCTGTTCACCAGCGGCGTGCTGTCGATGGAAGCAAGGAAAGCAATGCTACTTCTAGAATCATTAACTAACCGAAATTGCATCAATTCCTTATATAATTTGTATAAAATATATGACCCTAAAAAGTACACAGTTCCTAAGTTTTTGTTAGCATACTTAAGTTTATTTACGTATTCTGTTCCATAACTCTTTTCTCTCTGAAGCTTTTTACCAACCAAACTTTAAATTTTTATTAGTTTTCCCCCAAAAAAATGATTTTTATGGTATTTGTGTATAAATCCGCCTTAAGTCTAAACAACGAGTAAGTTGTTGACTTTGGCAACCGCTTCTTAATATACAAAAATTATACATGGGGACGTGTATTATTAACCAAAATACCAAATATGTTCGTTAACTGAGAAAATAAAAATTGTTAATGAGTAATATTATCTAGGGTTCAACGAACCATACTTATCTTATTTTTGTAAATAATATTAATGCATGCCCATTTTTACGCTAAAATTATGTAAATATTGTTTGTAGGATCAAAATATCTAGAACATGTAAATACTAAAAATAATAGTAAGGGTATTATGCATGCATATATACAGTGTAAGTCTCTAAATTGGGATACATTTATAGAAAACCTGCGTGACCTCGGTGATTATACACTAGCGCTCATGGTGGCAAAATTTAGCATTTATATTGTGAGACAAATTGAATTTTATACTGGTCGCTACAATAATTATTATAAATTACTTATTAAAATAAAAAAATGTTAAACATTGTTTTTATAACGGGTGGGTTACAAAAAGAAATTATTATCATAATAAAAATAAAGTGTGAACATATTGTATGGAACAAATTCATTATTTGCTTAAGCAAAAAAAAAATAAAATTTTCTTGAATACGTAAATAATAATTTTAAATAGCCCATTTTTTGACATAAAATATAAATATACAGGGTGACTCATGTAGTAAAAATGACGTCAAGAACAGCTACTTTTAAAAACATAAAACACTATGGTCTTAGATGGCATTTTCGTGGTTACAGGATGGTAAAAATTGTATACATAATGTATAGAACAAATTTATGATTTGATAAAGCAAAAAGCAAAAACATTAAAATTTTCCCGAACACGTAAGTAGTAATGTCGTATTGGGCATTTTTTTACATAAAATAAAAATATACAGGGTGCCTTGGGTAATAGATATGTCATCGACAATTCAAACCCTTATATTTTACTGCAGATTTTTATTATAACCTCCGAGAAGAGCTGATTTTAAAAATAAAAAATTCTTATTACTTAAATTGACAGTTTTGTAGGTACAGGGTCTTTTTTTTTTTAATTTTGTGTAAGTGGGTACCAGCAGTACATGAAATAGTTATTTTCCTAACAAGTGCGCAAAGTGATATTTTCCGCACGCGACTGCCAAGCAGTCAAGTGCGGAAAAGTCATTTTCCAAGCTTTAGGAAAAAAATTTTTTCCTACGAGCGTCAGATAATACCAATATTAAAGCAATGATTATTTTTTAAATTATGTTTAATCTGAAAGAACTACTAAAACATATTTATAAATGGGAATTATTTGTTGATAATATTTACAACAAAAGAACAGTTATTAGCATATTGTAAATTAATTGCAGAACCTGTAATTTCATTTGGGGTGGCTTATGGAAGCGCTTATTGTACGGCTTGATGAGGGTTGACTTAGCTCGGGGGGGAGTTGTTCTGGTCAATATTTTATTCGACATATCCTTTTTCTGATTTGTGGATTCATAAATGTAGCTCTCAGCTACAGCCGTTGATTTCCAGTCCCCAAGTCGCTTGACATTGGTAATTCCTTCTCCAGAATCCGCTAACATAGTCGCAGAGGATCGACAAAAACTATGTCCAGTGTACTCTTCTGGTTTTTTAATTTTAGGTATGCAGCAATTTCTGAAGGCATTTTACCTATTAAATTTATTCCCACACATTGCTTTGCATGCTCCTTTTTATACGGGAAAAAAAAACGTCTGTGGGGGGTATGTGGTTTTCCAAATTTGCATATTTACGGTACAATTGCAGATGAAGTCCATTATTTGTTCCATCGGACACTACAAAGATTCTGGAAGTGTTATTTTTCCTGTATGTCATCAATCATTATTTTTGTAAGTTCATCTTCCTAAAACCGGCTAATCCAAAAATTGTAGCAACTTTTATTAGAAGGTAAATATTATCCTTCTTTCATAAATTTTGAAACTTCTTCTTTGCTGAAATTTTTTGTTTTTTTTGGCCCGGGTACCCCACTTTTTGGTGTTTAAGTAGTGATGTTGCTTGAAATAAATTTAAATCAAGGTTCCTTTTCACTTTGAGGACACATTTTAACATAGAGTACCTCCATAAAGTATTAGGTTTATATTTTTTTTGCAAATCCGCAAAATAGGCCAAGAACACTTCTTCTTTAATACTTTTTGTCCCCTTGCTGGAGCACCAGTTTTCGAAATGACTATATTGATTCTCTATTTTTCACAAATTTTGCTGGTAATAAATTCAAACTTACGGTATTTGCTGATCCAGGATAGAATCTGGTAGCTCCTCATCGGAACTACTCATTTTAAATAATTATTTTTGTCGGATTTTTTTTTAAATTTAAAAAAAAGATACTATGTGCCTTTTCTTTAAAAAGGTTTTTGTTTGTATTGAAATTCATTTGTGCAATTGCTTGTTCATATGGAAACGAAGAAAAATCTGACATGTGTTAAAATCACCAAGATTACATATTGTTGCTTGACTTGTCATAATCATTTATTATTATTATACAGGGAAATTTAAAAAAAATTTTTTTTTTGTGTTTTAGTTGAAATATTGAAAATTACGAAGTAACAAACAAAAAAGAGAATAAACTAAAACTTGCAATGGCTTCGTATATTGCATGAAATATACAAATTACTAAAATACATATAAATCTTGCTTACCTGTCAGATTTTAGGTAGTTTTATTTTCCACAGGGGTCGAAAAATGCAACTTTGCCCAAAAGCGTGCGGAAAAGTGGACTTTTTCCCCACGCTCGTAGGAAAACGCTTTTTAATATCTGTCTTGTAACTATGGTAATGCTTATTATGCTGACAAAAAAATATTTTTTGTCAAGTATTTGAGTCATATTATTAAATTATTTATGCATTTATCTACTTCTCAAAGGATAGAAATCATTATGTACACTGTACACAATGCTTTAACACCCTGTAACTAAAAAATTGCCACCTAAAACCATAAGTATTTTATGTTTTTAAAATCGGCTTCTTTTGGAGATTATAAATCTGCAGTAAAATATGGCGGAAAATTATTATTTACGTGTTTGAGAAAATTAACTTTTTTTTTGCTTATGTAAATAATTAATTTGTTCCATACATTGTGTACACACTGTATATTTATTGTCAACGCATATACACCAAGGAAGTTTAAAGGTGTTGGGAAACCCAATATTGCAGAACAAAATTGTCCCGGCGTGCAGGGCAGGGGGAAAAGGGGGGTTTGGGCCCCCCGGGGAAATTTTCGCAATGAATAGTAGGTCAGGGCCGGATTTCCATAATTTTTGTTACTATCTATAAAATTGACATCATCAAATGTCAAATTTCAACATTCACTTTTTTTTTTTTTTGCACAAAATTGTTGGGTTTTTAAAAGGTTCTTTGAATATTTAAAAAATTTTTGTTATTAGATCTTATATCATCTGATATAATATGGAAAGAATAGATGGCGCCACTTTTCTGCCTTCTATTTAAATGGTCGAATTTTTTGGGAAATTTTATTTTTACCAAAAAACCTGTAAATAAATAAAAAAGTTTTTTTAAATAAATTTCAAACATTGTACGATAGTATTATGTACTTATCACCAATTTTGTGATAAAAGAAGGGTAAGATAGTGTAAATGAGTTTAATCTAATCCTTAGATTCTGGTTGTACATTAAAAAGTGAAAATTTTATAACTGCTTTTTAGGCATATACTTTTCACTAATAACAAACATTCATGAGACAGAATAACAGAGGTTAAAAAATGTTTAGTAACCTTTGGTACCTGAGTATCCATTGTAGCAGTGTCCGTTAAATATTATGTGTGTACAGTATGCCGAGCTTAAAAAGTTGATAATGCAAGATTAAGAAAATTAATTTATTTTTAAACAAATGATATTGTCTCGAAAGTTGCCTCCTCTCCGATTTTGATCAAATTTGGAAACAGGGTTTTGGGGCGCTGATTAAAAATCTGAAAAAATTTTTTCGGAACGTTTGTTTCGAGATCTTCATCATCAAAGTTGAAATAAACTAACCTCATTTTCACTATTTCTCCCTTTTTTTTAAAATTCTTGTTTTTTAAAACTAAAGTGGCAACGATATTTTATAAACCCCTTTTTTAAAACCTTGTATTTTTATTTATTTTACATCTTTTTTCCATTAAATTGCGAACTTTTAAGTTCAAAGGCAGCAGCCATATTTGCTTAAAAAATAAAAGGTAAAAAAGGTGTAAAATAAACATAAAAAAAGTTTTTAAAAGGTGTTTGTGAAATATTGTGTGCCAATTTAGTGTAAAAATCAAGAATTTTGTGCAAAAAGAAGGAGGAATAGTGTAAATAAGGTTAGTTTGATTTTCAATTTTGATGATGAATATCTCGAAAACGAAACATTGCCGAATTTTTTTTTAGATTTGTAATCAGCGCCCCAAAAAACCGTACCAAAATTGTACTTCCTTTCATTCCATTAGAGGGACCTGTATATATTAAAATATGCCTGGTCTGCCCAGTAATCAATAATTTTGATCATTTAAAAGAGTGTACTAAATTATTAAATGAAATAAAAGTACCTAAATGTAAACCTTATTTCTTTGTAATAATCCACAGACATACACAAACATTGTGGAAATCATCTAAAAGATAGTTAAGATTGCCTTACTTTTCTCACTAATATTTCTTATGAAATTTTCATTTTCTATTATTCATAATTGATATATTATTATTTATTCGGTTACCTAACGTTACGTCTTATAAGAAGCACCTAATTTAAATATAAAAAATACTTACCTAAAGTTAAAAAGACGGGTATGTTACCCTTGAATTTGCAAGACAAAACCATACAACCTCTAGTCATTTTGTTACGATATTATAAGTAACAAACAATAAACACAAAATTATAGTCACAATTTAATAAACACTAATCACTAAAATAAGAAGGTTTTGATAAATCCAAAAAAGGGACTCCGGCCCCATAAAATTATAATGTGTTACTAACTTCACACTGATTTATCAGTGTGTAAGTAGGCAACACATTAAATTATTTCGGGGAATTTTGTTATTGCGCAGAATCGGCGGGGCCAACTCTGACAGTTATTTTCATACTGGGCTGGACATTTTTTGATCGAATGGGCCATAGCATTGGGCTTCCATACACCTTTAAACTTCCTTGATATACACTTACTTAATACGACCTACTGCTTTTAATCGACGTTCTATTAAATGAGGTTTTGATGGAAATGAATAAAATTTTATATTTGAATCAGTTTTACTTTATTATGACACAACACAACAAACAATGTTACCAGATCTTGTTTTGTTTTTAACGATTTTTTCCACTCATGATCACTTAATTATAGCTTTCTTATTATTCTTTATTGTTTCCATAAGTTATTGTAATATATTTATGTATTGAATTAAAAAAAAACATAAAAATAATTAATAAAAAAATACATAATTCGTGAGTCAGTATTGAAATGCATGTTTACAAACAGCTCGTCCTCACGTACGAACTTAGAAAACTAACGAGAGAGGCGCCACTAGTTCTTACGCAGGTTCTCTGTTAAGGGTTATTTTAAGCCAGTTAAAAAATATGAGTAAGTTGCCTATTTTATATATAAAGTCTTAAAATTACTTATTTTCTAATATTGCAGCTCTGTTTGGATGGCTCGTCAACGTTATTCCAAGAGCATACACTTTCTATATTAGTACAGCCCTGTTCGCGATATTTGGTCTCAAGATGTTAAAAGAAGGATGCTCGATGTCTCCGAATGAAGGTCAAGAGGAAATGGAAGAAGTCCAAATAGAATTAAGGAACAGAGAAGAGCAGGTAATAAAAATGTTAAAGTATCTTGGCCCAAGGGTGGTAAACTTACACAGGATTGCTCGATCTCATTTTAGCCCAAATACGCCAAATTTAAATGTCAATTCGATATTTGTGACGTAATCGTTTTCCCTATTGTTTTGTTTACAATTTGTCATTCACATCGCATTAGCAACTTTTTCGCGTTTTAGACTTTGGAACTTTGGTATTAGTTTGTTTTTGATTGCATATATTTGATTTTGAATTTTACTACCTATATACCAATATTTTCAGTAAAAAATTTATAGCTAAATTGGAAAAATGCATTTTAAATAAGTCTTAATTTTATCAAATGGTATACAATATAGATCTAAAGTAGATGTACATTCAAATTAGTATTTAAAAGTTGAATATTTGACAAAAATTAATAAAATAAATCTACATTCTGGGGAAAACGGTGACGTCACAAACATAACTTATATCTGCGGACAAACAGTAAAAATCAAGTACTTCTTTTTCACCTATTTCCCTAATAAACTAATAATAATAAGAATGCTAACACAGCCACCCAAAAAATTAAAGGTGGCCTCTTTCTTACATGCAATATATGTATCCGAAAGTACTTTTTCCCTCCATTGTTCCTCCTAAATACCGTCCGGGATCAAAATTATCATATTACAGAACTTCCTAACTTTAAAAAAAATACCAAAATTACAAAATCCAATATGGCGGACGAAAATCCAAGCAAATTCTTCTTGAAAACCTCGTTTTCCATATTGGGTATTCGCCATTTTAAATTTTGCAAATCTAACTCTCAATTCGTGATCAGCCACCGTTAAAACTTTCATTTACTAAATCAATGCGTTCAATTTTTGTCAGTAAGGACTCAAATTTACTTGGTTTAAGCTTTTATTTTTGTTTTCGTTCTTATAATTCGAAGCCAGGCAAAAGTCACATGTCCGTTCTGTATTTTTCAGATCTGTTAACACATGACCTAAAATCTGATATAACTCTCTTAGCTTTAGATCTTATTCCGGATTTAAGAACGTAGCATCTATAAAGCATGTCTTAAAAGAGTACAGATCTAGGCGCACGCAGTGTCTTATTATACGAAATATTTCAGCGTATTACTTTCTTTATCATAACTTCGTTATCGTTTCACATAAAGGTATAAGGTTTAGTATCAGTCATCAAACTTATGGGGCACTTTCTGAGGGAGTAGAAACTTGCAATTTGGTATGTAAGTGTGTTTTAGAACACCAGCAAGGGAAACATTTTGAAAACTGCACTATTTTAGTCGGAACACCCTGAAACAGGGGTGATAATGTCGTATATTTAGGGTGGAGGGGGTGTCTAAGGTCATAATTGTC
>JAHBCN010017778.1:18066-32295 GCA_019359885.1 Listronotus oregonensis
AATTTAAATTAAAATAAAAGACAACATTGGAAAACCTTATTTATTGGTTCGTTTTTAAAAGCGTCTCATTTTTTTCGATACGTTTTAATAAAAGGATTTCGTATTCATTTTTAGTAACATTTAAATTAGAAAATAGAAACAAGTAACAATAAATATCTAAAATCCAAAACAAAGTCAGTGTTTGTTAAAATTCTAATAAACTAAAAAATAAAGGTATCCATCCATAATATTTTTAAAGTTTACAGCAACATCTGAATTTTAACATAATTATTTTGAAGTTGAACTAACCAAAACAAAATCAGATTCCTCAGTTTGTCTAATAGATGTTTTTTTTTCAAAACCCTATTAGGTCTAATGCCAATTGTGCCAATTTTATCCCTCAGCCTTTCAGAACAAAGCCTAGTTTCTAAAAACCATATATTTTAATTTTTTTTCAGGAAGATCCTAAAGATACGAAAGGCAAAATCATCACTCCAGAAAATGTTAGCTTTTTACATGGCTTCCTGGCAAGTCTGTCGGTCATTCTTGTCTCCGAGATCGGAGACAAGACGTTCTTTATTGCCGCCATAATGGCAATGAGACATCCGCGACTTACAGTGTTTGGAGGTGCTATATCGGCTTTGGTTTTGATGACTATTTTGTCTGGTAAGTTTTAATATTGTAGTTTTTTAAATTACAAATATTTTGCTTTTTTTTATTTACTGTATGACGGAAATTAAGAGAGATAAAAACGTTTAAAACCCTTGTGTATAGTAGGGATGCGCGATGTTCATCGATGGTCTAAAAACATCGATGGTTGGTTGATCGATGATCGATGTTTTGCCATCGATGGTTGGGTATCTAAAACATCGATAATAATATCGATGTTGCCTTCAAACATCGATATTTTTTGCAAAGGTAAAAAAATAACAATGTTTTAAAAACAAATAATCTTAAGGATATACTAAAAATTTTTATGAGTGTCTTTCTTTGTTATCTAAAGTTTGGTAGAGACATAAAGGTTTGCCCATTTATTTATAAATAAATAATAATTAAATGTTATATAAGATTCAAGAAGTCTTTTAAAAAAAAGTACAAAAATTTTAAACATACGTTTAAAACTGCTTTAAGCGAACTGAATCTCGCACTTTATTTATATATGTAAACTACCTGCAATTTTGTATAAAAACTTAGACCTATATTATTAGAATTAATATTATTAGACAAAATTAATATAATTACTATTATTAAATTATATTATGTAATTAATTAATATAATTCAATATTATTATTTATTAGACAAAAATAAGTAGCCACCCCTGATAATGAATCTTTCTTAATTCCGAGCCGAGCCACTCCGCAGATCATAGTGTCGCGGCTCTTTTGGCGGCGCCTTTGGAGCTGGCGGTACGCTATGGATGCTAATAATGCTAATAGACCATGAACGAACTATCGCATCGTACCATCGATGTTAAAAAAACATCGATGTTGTATGTTCGATATATCGTTAACCATCGATGGTCAGGTTTCGATGTTGCCATCGATGTTTAACATCGATGTTTGGCTTCGATGTCGCATCCCTAGTGTATAGACGAACACTACCTTGTTTCAGCCCTTTAAACTTACCCCTTAGAAAAAGTTAGGGTTTTAAACAGTTTTACTATAAAGGAAAAAATCAACAAAATGGTTTTTTTAAAGAACTTTTTATCACAAAAACTGAATGAGTTATGCTTCAAAAAAACAATTTTTTGGAGCATGCTAAAAGCGATTCGATGCATTTTTGAAAAATCCGCGGTTTTGTACTATTTTTTGCATTGCAATATTGTAATAGGTGTATTTTTGAGAATTAAAAAATTACAAAATTAAATCAGTAATACTTTTGAGCACTCACATTAATTACAGCTCTGTGACAATATGTTAATTTTTCTAGGGTAAACAATTTTTTTTATTAAATCATCGTAAGGGTTGATTTTCAAGGGTTGAAATATGTTAAATAATGTTTTAACGAATATATCTTTTATGGACTAGCATCCTTTTCTCCCCTGACTCTTCATATAGATACTATGTTCAAGGAAATATTTTTTCTTGCCAAACTGTGAAACTGTATGGTTTTCCCCCATAAAAACATTTTTTTTGTTATTTTTATTTTATGTTGGGTCCGTATAAATCCAACTTAAGTCTAAATAATCTGTTTTTTGAGTTGTTGCCTTTGGCAAACGCTTTTTAATATACAAAAATTATACATGGGGAACGAGTATTATTATTAACTGAGAAAATGAAAATTGTGAATGAGTGAAATTATCTAGGGTTCGACGAACCATCCTTATCTTAATTTTGTAAATAATATTAATCCATGGCCATTTTTAAGCTAAAATTATGTAAATATTGTTTGAAGGATCAAAATATCTAGAACATGTTAATACTTAAAATAATATAAACGGTATTATGCATGTTAGGCATGCATATATACAGTGTAAGTCTCTTAACTAGGGATACATTTATTCATATTTTTACCATTATTTCGTCGTAACTTTTTTGGTATTAATATTATTGATAATTTGGCACATGTCTCTTATGGTTGCTTAATAAACATCAGTGGCGGCTCGTGGTCAATCTTTCGGGGAGGTAATTAGTTAAAATTTCAAATGCATAATATGGCTTAACTGATTTTTAGTTAAAAAAAACTATTTTAGGCATTTTATTTCACACAGACGTTTACTCCAAAGAAAAATAAGAAAGAAAATTCAAAAATAAATGATTAAGCAAGATTATTTTATTTGAAGATTATATTTCTATTTATTAAGAAACATAACTATATAACAAATAATATGCATCGACATCTGTTTAAACAGAAAAAATGCAAAACTAAAAAAAATCAGGTATGACAGCAACTTATAGGTTAAAAATAAGCCATTTATATGATAAAAATTAAAAAGGGTTACTTAACTTACCTAAATAGTCTTAAATTTTAGTTCAATTCTTCTGTCTCTCGCACTTGCAAAATGATTGATTGCTTCTTCATTGAATTTACAAAATTATTTATAAAGGCCTTTTCAATACTTAACATGGCCAACGCAAGAGTCTATCCCATTGAGTTGCGTAAAAATGTCTTAATTCTATTTAATGTAGAGAGGCATCTCTCGCTCTCTACAGTTGTCATCGGTAACGTACACAAAATTGTCAACAAATGCACTGTTTCCGAATGTACATTACAAAAACATACACCAACAAAAAATAAATTCCTAAAATCGTATATAATCCGTTCTATAATAACCGTATAACAAACAAACACCTTGAAAATGCGTAATTTTCCTCTTCGCGGCTGTTGACCCAGATCATGCGATTACACTGCTTCGGAAAGCAGCCAAAATCGCCCAATCGTAAATTATGCTGCGTTTACAATGCAATTCGAACTCCAAGTTAAGTTGGAATTGACTTGCTTGTCATATGGTGGCAGCACGTTAGCATTTACAATGGGAAACAATTTTGCCAAGCTGCTTGCCAACGACAAGCAAAAATTTCAAACTGTACAAGTTTGTAGGTTAGATTTCATTATTTTGGAGCTGTACAGCAGCCGATCCCAATATTACAATGTTTTTCTTATTATAATTCATGTTTTACAGAAAAAAAGAACGAACAACTTGAAAATAAACCACACGGAATAAAAACAAACAATTATAAAGATCATAACCACAAAATACAAAAGGAAAAATCATAACCTAAAAATTTCTCATTGTAAATGACGAATTTTAAAAGTCTATTTGGACTTGGAATTGCATTGTAAATGCTGCATTAGATCGGGAAAACTCGACTCGGCTCCGTTTAAAACAATGCGGTCAATGAAGGCAGGCAGCCCGGTTTTTGGCCAACAAACGAAACCACCGATCTGAAGATCGCTGCGCGAAGCTTGTGAATTCCAGTAATCGATCAACGAGTTTATATGCTTAGAATAATAAAAAAAATTTTAAAAGAAATTTTTTTTTTTATTGATATCATTATTATGTTTTTGTTCGGAAATATTAGTCAAAATATTGGGAGGTCATTGACCAAATGACCCAATCGAGGAGCCGCCACTGATAAACATAACGGCTTTTGAGATATTCTAATTTTAAAATTGCGTGGTAAGGAAAGCATTACATTTAAAATAGTCCAAGAGCTGATGAACAATTTTAAGTAGATTCTTGAGGCACTTAAAAAATTTGTGAAATTGCCCTTGAAAGACCACTAAACAAGTCAAGGTGTGGCTGACCCTTGAATTGTATATAGTAAGTCTTAAAATTACTTATTCTCTGATATTGCAGCTTTGTTTGGATGGCTCGTCAACGTTATTCCAAGAGCATACACTTTCTATATTAGTACAGCCCTGTTCGCGATATTTGGTCTCAAGATGTTAAAAGAAGGATGCTCGATGTCTCCGAATGAAGGTCAAGAGGAAATGGAAGAAGTCCAAATAGAATTAAGGAACAGAGAAGAGCAGGTAAAAGAAAAGTGGTCTCTAATTTACATGCGAAAGTAATTTTTGCCTCGCATTTACTCCCAAAGAGGCATCTGGGATCAAAATTGAATCACATTACAGAAACTTTCTAACCTTAAAAAAAGTAGGTCTAAAATGCCAAAATATGCACAAAAAATATCAGCAAAACTACAAAAATTGTTATTATGTTCTTGTTCAAATTACTTGCCTTAAAATCTTTCAGAAAATGGGACCACTTCGGTCCTGGTCCCGGAGTATAGCGAACTAAGCCTGCTCAGCCCTACTGACTCCTATAAATTGGCAGATCGCCCGAAACAGAAAAAAGTAAAACTCAAAAAACCCAAAAAATTCGGAACAACAAATCTACTTTTTGGTGGCAAAGCGGCCACCGATGTTAAGATGAAATTAATAGAAAATAAAACTAAATTTTTAAGAAATTTTGGTTTAAAAAGTTAGGAAATTCTGAAAGCTTTTCTACAATTTATGACGTTTTGTCATAAATAAAAGGGCTGTGCAGGAAGAACATGGTTTCATTTTAGATCTCAGTCCTTTAACAGGCCGAGATTTTTGGATAGAAACTTGGCCCTTATTTAACTTAAGTGTTTTTGGTATAATTTGTTATACAGAAAACTTCTGTTTCAGTTAGAAAGGGGTTCAAATGCAGGAGATGTCGAAACTGGAGCTACTAATCGAAGGCCCAAGCCGGCTAATCCGCTCACTGTCCTGTTAAGGATATTCCTGCAAGCCTTCACCCTAACCTTTTTAGCTGAATGGGGTGATAGGTCGCAACTGACAACGATCCTTTTGGGTGCAAGAGAAGTAAGTTTCAAAATATTCAGGACACCCCGTATAATTTAACTGTAAAATTGTGTTTTTTTTTAGAATGTATATGGTGTTATACTCGGAGGTGTTCTTGGTCACTCGGTATGCACGGGAGTAGCAGTATTAGGAGGACGAATGATTGCACAGAAAATATCTGTTCGAACTGGTAAGTCAATTATAATAATTCAGTATTTCTCTTTTGGCAGCCCCCCCAATAAAACAACGCAAAGTACCAGTCTTATGCATCCTTTTTGGAGAAGCTTCGAGCTTCCCACTTTGTCTGCTTATTTATCCTTTATAAAAATATTTGTTTGTCAAAGTGTTACTGATACAGAAAATTAGAAGAAATGTTACTAATAACCACTGGTTCCCATTTTTTATAGCCAATCACTATACCACTAAAAAACATCATTTCGCAATGTCTGGCTGTATACCAAAAATTATGAAATTAACTTTAAAATAATCCGTTCCAAACCGAGGTCGGTTTAAAAAACCGATCCGGGGGAGGAGCTAAAGAAAGTGGGTGAGGCCCAAAGAAAGTGGGAGGAGCCAAAAGTGGAAGCAGTGGGGTGTGGACAAGGTGACACATTGCCTACTAACCAACGCCCGATTTTATTATGGGTTAAGTCGTTAAGTAATTTGTATAATATCAAAATATTTTAATGTTGTAACTTACCTAAAAATCATAAAAATATTGACCAAGAGTTGAGACTGGATAATTGACATCCAGGAGCTTGTTTCGACACCCCACCCCACACAAATATTTTTTCAAATTTTAAATAAAGCATCTTTATCATTTTTTTTCAGTGACAATTATCGGAGGTGTTGTTTTCATACTCTTCGCGTTCTCAGCTCTATTCTTCGATCCCAACATGGGCGACGAAAAGAAAGAATAGGACCAACAAAATTACATTTTACCGAAACCTTTGGCCTTGAGATTATTTTCTAAATAGAGTATTAGATAGAGGTGTATATTTGTACAATATGCCTTCCATTTTGAAACTATACAGTAAGGTTGAGGTGTGTCAATGCCCTTTTGGTGATTGAAGTGATTGTTATAAGGAAATTGTGTAGATGTCGGTACCAAGAGGACATTGATTTATCCTGATTATCAGACGTAACTAAATAATAAAATATTGTGATTAGAAACTTAGGGTAAGTCTTGACTAATAGAAAATAGCAGGGGAAATTAAAAAAAAAATGTTCAACTAATATTAAGTCAAAAGTTTTGATGTTCGCAGCTAAAAAACTGGAACAACTGATGATTTACTGGTCCGAATGTAAAAGGGTTTAGTTTTTTTTCAAAACGTTTTAATAACGCGGATTTCGTATTCATTTTTAGTAACAACAGAAGTAATTTGTGTCAGAAAACAATAAATTCCTGAAATGACAAATATCAAAAGTCAAAGTCCAGCGGCAATTCGCAAGTAACATTTAGGGAAAGTTTTCGGTAAATTGCAACAGTGTAATCCATTAAACTATAAGAATTTTTTCGCGATTGATAGCAGTTGATAGCAGTTCTTTCCCCCACCATTCTAACCATGTTTAACCCGCCTATCCTCGCAAAAACGAAACGGTTTACGTATGTCAACTTACATACTAATCGTTTAATACACTTTTAAGTTTAAATTTAAATGTAAGGTGTTTAGAGAGTTAAGAAATAGGTCGAAAAGATAATATATAAACCAAATTTTTCATTTAATAAGATATTATGGTTCCAAGTCAACTATTACAAGTAAATTTTTCCTTTATGATTTAAATATAATTGCACTAATTTATCCATTTGGGAATTAATTAATAAACCAAAAAATCTGCAATCTAAATAGTTGTTAAACCATAGCAAAAAAACAAAAGAACCAAAACAATAGAAAAGCCGCGAATCCTCCATTATTTTAAATTGAAACTTGACATAACCATTATTAACGCTCCTCCTGACTAGTGGCGATAGCGGTAGATACTGGGTACAAAGTAATGACGTAGATACTGATGTCAGAACACCTTCCCCTACGTTACCGCTTCTCGCGAAAATAAACCGGTATGTTAACTGTCCTAACAATGTTCAACGCGGTATGTCGCCAAAATTTGATGTATATTAAAATAAAGGGCACCATTGTGTGTGCCAATGTTGCCGATGTGATAAAAAAACTTTAGTCTTGGGTATAATTGTTTTTTCGATAACTATCAAATTTTTTAGCATTGTTTTATTAACAATGGTAATCTTAAATATGTTTTACTTTTATCGATATGTATTAAATGTGGTAATAAACGCTAGACCTTGACAGAATATTGACTTTTTGTGTTCTTATTCCGACCTTTTCTTCTTAATTTAAATTTCTCATATATATATATTTAGTTAATTCTGTTGTTACTTAAAATAAATACGGTTTTTGTCAAAACGTATTAAACAATGAGGCTATTTCAAGAAAGAACCAATAGATCAGGTGTCCTATTAGAAAAGTGTTAATTTTATGTTGTATCTCTTTTTTTCAAATTAAATGATTTTCCTAATTATTCTTTAGGATTCCACGAAAAAAAATAAACAAGATGGCTATTTTACTTTTTTTTAAATACAAGAAAAGCCACAATTTTTTTCTGTTTATACACGTTCCGGTTTTACCGAAAGGTGTCATATTTCCGGCTAAACCGGAAGTTTATTTTTTGATGGCGAATTATAGGTAATGATATGGACATGCATTTTTTATTTACAACAAAGACTTACCCTTAATTTTTCGAATTGACAGAACGGGTGTTTTGCTTTTGATATTTATTTCAAATTTATTTGATTTTATTGTGGTGTTTTTGTTAAGGAAAAGGTGATTAATCGTATGAAAGTTAGGAGTCGTGGTCAGTTCGTATTTGCCTCTTTTCTCCAGCTCTTTTTTCTTGCGAACTTGTCTAACCCCCGAATCACTATACGCGAGGATTATGCAGAGCGAGGTCAAGGGTGGTAAATTTACACAGGATTGCTCGACCCCATTTAAGCCCATGTACGCCAAATTTAAAAGTCGATTCGATGTTTGTGACGTAATCGTTTTTCCTATTGTTTTCTTAACAATTTGTAGTTTACATCGATTTGGAAGCTTTTGTCATGTTTTTGATTATATTTTTAGCTTTTTACCCATTGGAATTTTGGTATTAGTTTGTTTTTTATTGCATATAGTTCAATTAGGGTTTTATTACTCTATTTTTAGTGTAGGTGCAAGTTATAGAGACAGGGGTCATTGACCTTTCGTTATTTCTTTGAACGGAATTAAGAATAAAAAAAATGGTTTTAATAATAGTTATTTGTACAACCAGTTGGGAAAAGCACTATTTTTTGTAACGAGCATGTAAGCAATAAAAAATAGTGTTTTCCAACGCGTTTCACACAATATTTTTTTAAATCTTAAATATGATATGATTCTTTTTAATTTTTTCTAATTTTGACATATGAAATGACTTTTCCAAACTCATTGACGTTGTCAAATATCTTACTTTTCATCACCAGTTGCGAAAAATTTTACTTTTCGTAACTAGTTATAAAAACTAAGATATTTGACAATGTCAATGAGTTTTGGAAAGTCACTTTAAATGTCAAAATTAAAAAAATTATATTTAAATACCTTTATTTTAGCTAATTTTGAATTTCGCTACCTATTTTTAGTCAAAACTTTATAGCTAAATGGGAAAAATGCATTTTAAATGTCCTTAATAAGTGGTGATGTTCTTAATTTTATCAAATAGTATACAATATAGATCTAATAGTAGGTACACATCCAAATTAGTTTT
The DNA here is from genome assembly GCA_019359885.1 of Listronotus oregonensis. Classification (NCBI taxonomy): domain Eukaryota; kingdom Metazoa; phylum Arthropoda; class Insecta; order Coleoptera; family Curculionidae; genus Listronotus; species Listronotus oregonensis. The sequence goes on from JAHBCN010017778.1 coordinate 27,110, forward strand.
TAATAGTTGAACATTTAACAAAAATTAATAAAATAATTTTCATTCTGGGGAAAACGGTGACGTCACAAACATAACCTATATCTGCGGACAAACAGTTAAATCGAGCACTCCTGTAAGTCCACCACCCTTGGGGCGATGCAACACTCGTAGGTTTTTAGTCCGCAACAATGGTGTTTCGCTCTGCTGCCTAAAGCAAAGTAAATCAATTACTTTTATTAAGAAAATATAAAAATTATTCAATTTTTGGGATGCTAAAGATATTATTTAATTTTGCAAATCTTCAAATTTGAAATAATAAAATTATCATGTTGTTAATTTAATTAAAGTATAAAATGGCGAATGCTAAGCTGAACATGAATCCTAAACATATATTTTTATACAATTATTTAAATAATACCTTATCCAATAATAAAATTTACATATTTTTCTATTCTTTAATAATAAGTTTAACATTTTGTACAGGTTTTTAAGTATACACTCCAATCCATATAAGTATTGTTTCTACAATAATTTGTTTATACCTGTGCTATAATTAGACAGTTACAGCTGTGTTGGTAACGTAAACGGTATTTTTGACGATGCGCCTGCGCTGTTTATAATTTTTTGAGGTTAGAACTTTGAGAATAAACCGTCCAGAGGCAGCCTTGCTTGTTGCAGCAAGGCTGCCTCTAGTAGGTATATGCTCGAAGGTTTAGAATGTAGGTAATAGCGGCGTACGTAACAGTGCGTATCCTTTTAACGCGGCTGCCGCAGGCGGCGTGTTCTCATCGTTTCCGCGAAAAGTGGATACTTAACCGGCGCGCGCGGCAAGGCTAACATTGCCGTAGTCGAACCAGCTTTAAGTTGTCGCCTCAGGCAGCAGCCGCGCTGAATGGATGCGTTATTTACGGTAACGTTCGTTGACCGAAGCGATAACTAAAGGCGCCGATTTTAGACGAACTTCAAATTTTCTACAGTATGAACCTTCGAGCGTATACTAGAGGCAGCCTGGCCGCTCGGTACTGCGAACAAGCGTGTGAGAGGTTAAAGAAGAATCACACACACACACAGTATAGCCTTTCTCTCCCCCTTTGGCATGCTGATTGGTCGAATCCTTCTCGTCGACCAATCACCACGTTAGAGCAAAAGAGAAAGGTTATACTGCGGTTCTTTTTTTGCCTAGCAGAGAGAGAGAGAGAGAGAGCGGCAAGGCTGCCTATAATAGGTATATGCTCGAAGGTACGGACTCTAAAATAACGTGCTCGTTTGCGTTTACGTATTATGACCAACTTTAATTGTCTGCGTAAAATTTTTACTCTATTATAGTAACGTAATTTATTCTGTTTATCCTATTAATTTTTGTTAAACAAATGAAGGATGTTGACGTTACTCTAAAAGCGTAATATTGTAACTTTATACAGGGTCTTTAAAAATATTAGGCATCATTATAGGTTATCATTCTAATGATACAAGTTTTAAAAATTTCCTTACTTGGATGGTGTAGTTTATTCGTAGAATTTCGAAAATGCTTCGTTACTCTAAACCAGTGTTTCCCAAACTTATCTAAAGCGCGACCCCTTTTTGTTAAAAAATTGTTCACGACCCCCTACTCATCACCCAAACCAAAATAGCGACAAAAATAGCGTGCCTAATTTACAACTGATGGTTTCTCAAATTTTATTTTACTTTACTGTTTAAGTTTAAACTAAATACATTTAAAAAATTCAACAATTATTTTAATAATTGCGATCTGTTCCACTAGTAAACTAGTAGTACTTCTGCCAGACTAGCATTTACAATAAAAATAAATAATAAAAAGTCGACTGCACATTGTACACCGCGACATCTTTGTTTGTGTCTACATCGCAATACTTTTCCATGATATTCGCGAAGGCTCTACCCCTTACTTCGCTAGTAGTGGCACTCTGGAACGCTCGTAGCCTCGTTTCGGCTTTATATAAGCGGCGATGTGCAATGAGCCCTCAGTTCGAAACAGGCGTTGTGGCGAATGCAGCGGTATTAAGTAATGAGTAAATATTTTGCGACTTACGTATTCCCGTTTACGTATTTACGTCTACGATAAATTACAAATTATGGATAATTTTTTAAAAAGAAGTGCAGAACCATCTACGTCTGAAAGTGGCAGTAATAAAAGAAAAACAGACTTTACAGTGATGATTATCTTAAATATGGTTTTACCATTATTTCCAATAAACCACAATGTGTTATTTGTGGAGAAGTATTGTCAAACGAAAGCATGAAGCCATCAAAGTTACTTCGACATTTAAATAGCAAACATCCAGATAAAAAAGACAAACCCGTAGAATTCTTTGAAAGAAAGCTGAACGTCCTTCACAAACAGCAAGATACTTTTCAATTGGCAACCACTACTAACGAAAAAGCATTATTAGCAAGTTATAAAGTTGCTTATCGCGTTGCCAAAACTAGTAATCCGCACACAATTGCTGAAAATCTGATTTTGCCAGCAGCTGTTGAAATGGTACATATAATGATCGGTGAAAAAGAGGCTGCAAAGTTAAAAACAATACCTCTGTCAAATAATACTATCCAAAGTAGTGTTTTTGTCTTATTTTGGAAATTTCCGGCGACCCCCCTAGTACCTCATTGCGACCCCCCAGGGGGTCGCGACCCACACTTTGGGAAACACTGCTCTAAACAGAACTAAAAATGAAAATTTTATTGTTCTTTCCATAAAAGAAGATCGGAAATCCGATCCAGAGCCAACACGCACAATTCCTGGTTTTTATTTTATTACAATAATTAGTGCTTTTTCAGTTATAAACGGATTGCTTGGTCCATCTTTAATAGTTATTTTACAATAATTTAAAAGTCTTGCAGGAAAATTTTCCCGCAAGGTAAAGACCAACCTTAACAAATGGAGATTGTCGATCGATAAGAAAAACCCGATTTTACAAGCTTTTATTTAACTTTCAATGTTTATATGTTTGTTCGGGTCAAATCTTGCAACTGAATTGTAAAGCAGTTGTCCTCAACCAATTGACCTAAAATTTTGCATAATTGTTTGGTAGCATGGTTAGCTATATGACGTCATTCTACAGCGTGTCCCACGCAGTTCTTGCCATATGGGAAAATTTTTTACTGACAGTCGAAACAAAATCATTTTGATGTAGAAAAGTTCTGCTTATTTAAAAACTAAAAATCCCTACGCAAAAAGTTTAAAAATACCAGCAGTATACAGAGTAGCGACAAAAACGTAAAATTTATCAAAGACTAAAGTACCCTTATTTTGCAATATTCAAAGAAAAGTTATTTAAAGATTATTTAAATTAATTTTTATATCTAATTGCAATCACAGCCACCTACGAAAAATATATATTGTATTTCAGTAAATCAGAACGGAATAAAAGTAAAACTTTAATATAAATCAAATTAATGTATCACTTATAACAAAAGAAAATTAGTATAATTCAAATTTTAATATAGCCACCTTCTTTTTCCATGCATTTTTCTGTTAACTTGAAGAATTTTGAAACAACTTTTCTCAAAACAACTTGAGGGATTTCTCGAGCACACTGGGTTATTATCCTTTCTAAGCTATCGATATTTTGAAATGGTCGGTGAGAATACACTTTTTCCTTTAAATAACCCCAAAGGAAGTAATCCAGTGGGTTCAGGTCGGGTGAACTCGCCGGCCAATGAATTTCTGAAAATCTTCCTATCCAACGCCCCTGGAACATTTCCTGAAGAAACTCGTTAACAGCTCGAGAACTATGGCATGGCGCACCATCATGCTGATACCACAAAGTATTTCTAATGTCACGTGGAAGGCCATTAATAAAGTCAGACAACTGATTTCCCAAAAAATGAAGGTAAACATCCGACGTTATATTACCCCGGAAGAAAAATGGGCCTATCAGTTGATTATCTAAAATTCCGCACACACATTTGTCTTAAAAGAAAACTGATCCCGACACTGGATAACAAACCGCGGGTTAGCTGTACTCCACCATCGATAGTTCTGGGAGCTAACAACTCCATTTGACGTAAAACAAGCTTCGTCAGAAAAAATTATTTTTCTATAAAGATACGGGTCGTCTTCATGCATACCTTGATACCAAGCTGAAAAATCAAACCGAAAATCAAAGTCTCCAGGATGCAATGTGTGGACAAAGATGGGTTTATAGGGATGAAAATGATTTGCTTTAAGAACTCTTGCAGCAGTAGATTTACAGACTGAGCGTCTTATATTTCCAGGAAGTACTTTTTCCATATTTCTCAAGGAAATCTTGGGATTTTCAACAACGGCTTGGATACTTTGCAAGTCAAAATCTTCATCATCTTCGACCTGAACTTGATTTTTTTTATTGAATCTGTTTTCTACACTTCCTTCCACTACCTTTAAATTTTGCCATTATGTGTCCAACAGTTTGATGAGATACAGATATTTCAGGATGCCTTTCATTGAAAATCTCAGCGGCTTCTCTAAAGGTTTTGTAGTTGTCACCCACAATTAAAACAATTTCAATCTTCTGTTCCGTGGTTAGTTTTGGAGGCATAATAAATCAAAATGATAAATGGATAAACTGAATTTATAACTGTACTTCTGACTAGAAATAATGTCAGTGTTTATGTCAGTTATTATTGGCATAGTTACCTTCAGGTCCGATATTACCTTTGTTAATTTTTGACAAATTTTTTTAATGTAAAATAAAAAATACCCTTTTTTTCGTAGGTGGCTGTGATTTCGTAATTAGATATAAAAAATTAATTCTAAATAATTCCTTTAAATAACTTTTCTTTGAATATTGCAAAATAGGAGTACTTTAGTCTTGGATAAATTTTACGTTTTTCGCTTACTCTGTATCTGCTGGTATTTTTAAACTTTTTGCGTAGGGATTTTTAGTTTTTAAATAAGCAGAACTTTTCTACATCAAAATGATTTTGTTTCGACTGTCAGTAAAAAAATTTCCCATATGGCAAGAACTGCGTGGGACACGCTGTATATACAATATGACGGACCGCCCAAGATGGCGGAGGACCAAAGATGGTGGACTGTGTTTTTTTTGTGCACCCGCATGATATGAATATCAAATAAAACGCGATAACTAAAAAATAAATATATAGTAAAAAAATTTAAAACAAGCTTTTATTTTTATTATTCCCTGAAATTAAAAGAAAAAATTCAAATATCATACTTAAAAATATTAGTAACTTGCATGGGCATA